>JARQWZ010003068.1:170000-182971 GCA_033150135.1 Gobio occitaniae
ACGCGCCGGTGATTTTAGTTTCGTTTTCTCTGGCAGTGAATAATCAAACCTTGCCTAAATGTCTTGACCCTGTGGAAGATAAAATCCGCTCTTCAGACATTTTACAAACAGTGTTGCCTTGCAACATCAGGAGAAAATATGAAGATGAAGATATTCGAGAAGGTGTCTATCCAGCTTGTGTCCCATTCATCTCAAAACGCAGAGCGGTATATGACGCATCTTTGCGGGGAAATAGTAATCAAATATTTTTCTAATAGTATATATTTAACTAATATTTAATTTTCTTATATTCTTGAGGTAGGCCTAACCATTATTTACTGAAAATCGTTTAAATATTTTATAGGCTGTGTTGTTTCACTAACGGAAGTGCTAAAATAAACACGCATGGATGTTTCAGCCTCAAATGATTTCAAAATGCTATATATATCTGGCATAGACTACAGTATTTAAAATAGCATATGCATTAGTTACATTCTCAATTTAATTTACAGAGCAATCCCTGCTAAGTTTTTAGTTTAACTAATACTATAGAAGCGGATTAGTGTGTCGCACTCGCAACGGGGGCGTGTGGTGGCGCTCCATCATGACGCCCAATCCCCCCCCCCCGACGACGGTTATGTTACGAACCGTCACATTTTACTCACATCATAACCGTCATCACCAATTCTGAAACCGGCACACCCCTAGTAGCCAGAGATGAGATCAAAAGCGATATCAAGAGGATACAGCATTTCCAATTAATGCAGGGCTCTCAAGTCTCACGCATTGTATTTCTCACGCAGAGAAATTTCTAGGATAATGCCCACATAGAGTTCAGAAGGCCATGCCACGCACCAGCCAATCAAATAAAAAATACAGCTACCGAACAGCCAATCAGAAAATAGCATTGCTGTATCCGGGTAAGATTTATATAGTCCCGCAACAACAACGTTTACATTCTGCCACCTAATGGTGGTTTAGTTTAATGTTTTCTTTCCAACATTTCTTAATTGTATATTCAAAAAAATTTAAAACAATCTCATAACATTTTTCAGAGTAAAAGATTTAATTTGATTGGCAACAGCCCTACAGTGTCTTATTCTAATTTAATTTATAGATCAAATTTAAGAATATAAAATGAAAGCTGAAGCATAGCCTATATTTAATAAGACTATTAAGGGGAAAACGCCCTTCATAAAAGGTAAAAAAATATCAAAAGATATGCAGATTTAAATATCTCAAAGCTGATTGAACACTGGTGAGACTATTGCTTCAGAATAAATTATATTTAAAACACATTAAATTCAGAAAAAAAATGTATATTCCAAATTATTAATTTGCCTCTTCCCTGACATCTTTGAAATAGAGAAATGCAAGAATTAATACTATGCACACACACACACACACACACATAAATGTTGAATTAAATAAATACAAATATTATTATTTATTTATTTATACAAATTAGTGTAATTTTTCAGATCAGAACCTCGTCCCCACACAAACCCCGCCAAAATCTCACTCTGAACTCAGTTCAAAACTTGAGAGCCCTGTTAATGTATTAAAGGGGTACCGAATACCGGTGTTTATTTTTGTTATGATATGAATTTTGATGATACCGCAATACCAGTATGTCGCTTAAACAACGTTTGGCGCGTCACTGTATTTGAGAGGCGTCCCGTTTCACTGTTGCACTGTAGTGAGAGCTGAGATCGCATTACAGACTATGGTAAATCCAAAATCAACCCCTTAAACCCTCATTCACTATTCCATACGTTAGTCCACTAATACAGTTCACTTGAAGGAGGGGATGTGAAGTCGGGCAGCTGTTGTGTGTACATCTGTACACTCGTTATTGCGGTGCATTGTGGGATTGAATGAGTGCACAATATCGTCCACTATGGTTTCAGACACCACTACAAATGGCCGTCCCCTCAAATAATGCCCTGTATGAGGATATAGGGGGCCATTTCAGATTCAGCCCTTGATTACAGCGGAGAATTCAAACTACATGCGGCGCGAGAGAACGGTTTCTGCGCGGAGCTGAGATTAACGTTCTACATATGGATCATAATATAGCACATATAGACCGGAGCAAGCGCGTTTAAGTTTTTTATGGACCTATTTCATATCCTCTAATGCTCTAAACATGAACCAGCGCACATATTTCATCACAGGGCTCGACATTAACGCTTGTCCGGGACAAGTGGATTTTTTGAAGGGGCAAGTGAAAAACTATTTTACTTGCCCGACGGACAAGTGTCCTGATAAAACGTCAAAACAAAAAATAACTAGGGAATCACCAAAGTGCAATAATGATTCTGCATTCAGTGTAAGTGGCGATCGATAGTGGATAATATAAAACTAACTGACGTTAATAAGGTTGAGCTGTTGAGGCTCAGCCTCTCGAGGAGAAAATCGAAAATAATTGAGCGCCGCTCACACACAGAAACTCAGTTAACACACACGGTTAAAATTGTGGAGTTTTTATATTTATAACATATGATACAGTTAAGCAACATTACACTAACAAGAGTGTGTTTTCCTGAAAACCATCACGACTGAAAATGACACTGATTTCATACGCCAGTTCCATAAACAATTAATTAACATTAAGTCACTTACATTTTAGATGCAATATGGACTGTTTTTGTTCTATTTCAGCAGCGAAAATAGTTCCAAACAAAGATCACAGCAGAACCGTAACGCATCTCACAGCAACAGTGTGTGTGTGTGTGTGTGTGTGTGTTAGTGAATGATTCAGTGTTATAATGAATCGGTTGAATCAAAGATTCAATGACATATTCGTAAACGACCGCCAAATTCTAGAATGAATCAGTCGTTTCACTGAATCGACTCAATGATTCACTCATTAAGACGGTCACAGCGCCACCTACTGGTGCTTTAGTTTCATCTTTCCAACATTTCTTATTTGTATATTCAAAAATATTTAAAATAATCTTATAACATTATTTAATGCAGCTGTAATTTTTCAGTGTAAATAATTTAATTTGATTGGTAACAGCCTATAGTGTCTTATTCTAATTTAATTTATTGATCAAATTTAAGAATATAAAAGGAAAGCTGAAGCATATCCTATATTTAATAAGATTATGGAAAAATGCCCTTTATAAAAAGGTACAAATATGACAAATAGGCATATTTAAATATGTCAAAGCTGATTAAACACTGATGAGAACATTGCTTCAGAATAGATTATAATTACAAAAAAAATCCGGACTAGCAAATGTTTTACTCGGACAAGTGAATGACAGATTTACTTGTCCGAAGAACAAACGTGTGAACCGGCTTAATGTCCAGCCCTGTAACGGGTCACAGACACTCTTCAATTGTATATTTATTTAATGCCAATTCAATATTATAATCTTATCAGTTAACGGTTAATAATCGGATAATGAGCGGCGGTTGTCGTCGGGAAAATTAACCGTTTTGAGCAGCCCTAGAACAAAATATAAAACACTGGCCTAGTGGCGTTTGGATATTTTACTGCAAAAATTGTACTGCTTAATTTATTAAGACAAATTAATAAATACGGCTCTGATTAAGTATTGGTATTACAGTTTTTCTCAGTCGCTTTGGTACATTTCTCAGATCAGAATTGAAATTCTCAAAGCGACCTGTTCAATCTTCACATCATTGTGTCACTTGTGCACATCAAAAAAGCAGTTTCTCATTTCTCTGAACAAGTTGCAAATGCTTGTGTACATCCATGCAAATGATTATGAACAATTCTCTGCTGTTTCCTACATTATCAGTTGCTTATGTCATGTTAATCAGGATGTATTATAATGGGTCTCTGTTGAATAGTCTCACCCTCACAACATTTAGGCTTTAGTTCATAGCAGAAGTCTTTACATGCAAAATGCAGAACAAGTTGTCATAATATGTCAAGGATATTTCTATACATTTCCGTTAGACGTTCATATTTCTACTTTTGTTTTTCTGAGTTTTTTTCTCTTTGTGCTATGCAGTGCTGTCTTTTCCTTTCTGTATCGCAATGACATGGTCAACAAATTACAGTACAAACAGTAAAAGCGTAACTGTGAATCTTGTCCAGTCTCTTGCATTCAAACTCCACACACACTGAGGTGTAACCTACAATTTACAATAATTCTCATCAAAACTTTAGCCATATTTACATCAGAACATCCCGCCAGAGTACAGTTATTTTGACAACATGTCTTATTCATACTCAATGACTCAAGGACTGTCATTCAATGGCACTGACATGTTCATTGACAGAGATTTACTTTTGAGAGATGAACTAAGGATTTTGAGCAAGAGACTGGCTTCTGCAGGTCATCCATGGGGTTTTGCTATTTGTACGAATTGTTTTGAGAAATGCACTTGCTGTTTAGCAAATGTCGAGGATGATTCGAGAAATGTACCAAAGCGACTGAGAAAAACTAATATATCTAATGATTAATATCGGAGTATGTACATAAATGATTTGAGAATGTGAATGCGTTATTTTGTAGGGTTGTTGACATTTGCACATATCAAACTCTCTTCTCATGTTTATCATAACATCATAAGCCAATTCCATAATTTAATTTGGGATCATATTTTGTTTTTATATGAGAGTAGAAGAACTTTGGACATTTAGTTTAAAGTCTTTGATTTTGCATTAACATTTGAACTGATCAAAGCTAGTGTCACAACTTGTGAAACCCGATGAGAAATTAATTTAAATATATAAATAATAATTGTATTCATCAAGGACATATTAATATTACTGTTAATAATTTAACAGCAGGGTATCACGATACTATTCCAGTACCGGCATATTGTGCAACACTATATTATATAATTATTAACAATCTATAATAGGTCTTCAATGAAAATTAAGAGCAGCTTTATTTCAATAAAACAACCTAACGTGAAATACTTCTCATTTTTGTTTTGGTTAAAAATTAATTAAGCCATTAGAAATGGAATTCAGAAGATAAAATAGAAAGTAAGGGGAAAAATAAAACCGATTTCATTTGGCCCAACATACAATAACAAAGACAACTGGACCGTTTCTCAGCCGTCATCTTTATAATGGTTATTATAAAGATATATAATATATCTCACTATATACGCGTGTAAAATCCCAAAGGATCTTCCATTCAAGTGAGGAATGATACACAGGATGAGAAAAATAATGGAACAGCTGTCACACTTTCTGCAAGATTTGTCACTCAAGTTAGCAAATAACCCAAAGGTCAAGGCAGAGGAAGATGGAGGAAGGAAATCAAGACGAGATCCACACAGAGAAGGTGGGAAACAAGACTCACGTTCAGCAACATGACAACCCGCCCCCCCGAGCCACAGATCATGTGATTGATGGCCACTCAAGCCTGTAGGACGGATGGAGCCATCAATGATCATATCCCATGGCTCTCGGGCGGCATCGCGGATATCGTGATTTTGACCTTCAGTAGGACATCCACAACACCAACCCAACTCTTACTCCGGGTTTGAGCTCCATCAATGGTTCCTCAGATCAGAGTGTGTTCTTACATTAAAGCTACACTGTGGCTGCGTCCCAATTCGCCTACTTATACTACGTCCTAAAAGTATGTACTCTTTTTGTGAAGAAAAAGTACACTTTTGAGTGTGTAGCAGAAGAGTAGGCAAGCTTTGGGACATACTACTTCATCATCTTTAACGGACTCTGTTACGTGCGTCCCGTCACCGTTTAAACTGTCAATCATCGTCACAGTTCAAATCCTCCACTTTCAATTTATTTTCCTACCGTATCGGAGAGAAATGTAGTCGCTCGTTGATCTGCCTTTCGTGGGTCTTTAATGCAGAGACTCCTCTCATGTGTTTGCAAAGTTAATGGCCAAACGTATCATTACAAAAGTTCTCAATGCTGCTGAAGGAGAAATATAATGTGGATAATATTGAATAAATATCTTTTCGTCAGGTTAAATACTGATAATTGCTCACTCAAACCCCTTTATCTAATCCTCTCCACTTAACCGTCAGACTCGCGTAACCGCCATGTTTGTAGTTTTTTAACACTTTTTATCCGCGTTTGTAGTTCTAATCGAATCCTCGTCCATCTCGCAATGGGTTGTGGGTAATATCAGCCGTTAGAGTGCGCATCGATCTGCACTTCGGATTCTGACCGGAAATAGTAAACCATCCGGGAATCTTTGGAATACTTTTTTCAACATACTAAGATTTGGGACATACTAATTCTTTTTTCGAATACTATTTAGTACGGATAGTATGCGAATTGGGACGCAGCATGTGTGATATTTTCCCCCATCTAGTGGTGAACTGGTATTTGACCATCCAGTGAATATTAGTTTCTGTTCCTCTCAATTCCGATTTCGTTTTAACTCCTACGGTGGCCGATTTAGTCCACGATTAACATGGCTTCCAGTTCGACCTCGTCCACATTCGACAAGGTGCCATCGAGTGTTAAAACGCCAAAGGCGAAGCTTGAATTTACGGGTATGTCCCTCTTTGGCTAATGTACTTTCAGGATGGAGGAGCAACATGGCGACCGGCATTCGAACCCTCACCCGTATGTATTTACAATGGCATATTATAAACTAACGACAATACTTTATTACTTGAAAGAAGTAAATATACATTAATGAGCTCATATATTTTTGAAAGAACTAAGTGTTTTTAGCTAAGAATAAACTAAAACAGTTACACAGTGTAGCTTTAAGTGATCAGTCGCATTATTTTCATCTGCTGGACTGGATACGACAGTTGAAGATCATGAATCCGTTGAATTACATGACCAAGCTAATTTATTTTACTACAATTTATATGCTATTATTTTTTTGGTACTATTAATTAGATTTTATGTTTTAGATTTTCTGCTTTCATTTTCATTTTACTTAACGTTTTAGAAATGTTGTTGTTTTTGTAATATATAAAAAAATATTTCTATGTTGTCTCAAGTATTTTTTTTATTAATTTAGAGGATTCAAGTGACTCCGTAGACATTAATTAATGTATTAAGTAAAATAATAAGCTAGTATTATAGTAAACATGAATAAACTATGCTGGGTTACATAAACAACCCAATGTGCCTAACCCAACATGTGTTCTGTCCTATATTTACCCAGCCCTTGGGTTGTTTTTAACCCAGTGTAACTGGAGCATAAAATATAATTTGCACTGTATTACGTGCAATAGTTGACATGGCAAACACCCCTAAATGTATATTCCACTGCCCTGATTCTATATATTTTGCCGTTTCCCACTTTATCAGAAGTAAATCCCGCTCCAATATGAGAATTCAGTCAATTTTTGTGCCTGATCAACCTTTGAATCCTCACACAGGCAATCTCTCAGGATGTGACGGACGCTGAAAATCCCGGTTCTGGAATTTTGATGATAAGGGGAGACGATGTTCCCCACAACTCATTTATGTTAATCCCGTTTATTCCCACTCCTACATTCCACACGGCTGTGGGACCGGCATCAACATATCCAGCCGTATGACTGTAACTCATCTTATCCACAGCTGTAACACACACTAATGCATACAAACCATATGATTATGAGGCTCCTTCCATGTCTTTTTTATTTTTACTGTGCCAAAAGCATTATCCCCGAATATATTTGCACTGTATACAGTGCAATTATAAAATGCAATAAAAGATCGAAATGAAAGACAACCAAATCTGCATAATGTGTCAATAAGTTTGCCAATGACTGCCAAACAAACCACTCATTAATTAAGAATTAATTCCTTTCGTATGGCATATGTGAGACATATTTACATTATAAGACGTACGAACCGCGCGTTACATCGATCGAACTGCTCACGTGATATCGGAAAGATCCTACTTCCCACATCTGAATTCGTTATTACGAGCTCATCGCGTAGAATTGGACTTGAGAGGGCTTTCATGCCCTATTTTTTTAACTAGGAAACTAGTTACGATAATTCCGATAGCATGTGAATGTAGCATTCATTATTTAAGTATTATCCAACATATACAGTTTACAAGACATTAGGCTATATCAAGTTCACAAACATACATTTCATCATTTTTAAACCTACATTTAGGTAATTCGCTAATTCTGATTAAAAACGCCCTTTTTAAACTGCAACACGACCAACCGTCGAGTTCAACAGAAACGTCAGAAATCCAGTCAGCTCCAAGTTCTGCTCAAGTGATATCAGACATTTCCTACTTCCCACTTCTTAAGTCGTTATTACGAGCTCATCGCGTTCAAATTTGAACTTGAGAGGGCTTTCATGTCCGATTTTATTTTTTATTTTTTTAACTAGGAAACTAGTATAATTCCGATAGCACGTGAAGGCAGCATTAATTATTTAAGTCTTATCCAACATACAGTTTACAAGACATTATATCAAGTTCACAAAAACATACATTTCATATTTTTTACATTTAACTGAGTAACATAATTCGCTGATTCTGATCAAAAACATACTAATTTTAAAGCTAATATTTAACTGCGTAACACGACCAACCGTCGAGTTCAACAGAAACGTCAGAAATCCAGTCAACTCAAAGTTCTGCTCAAGTGATATCGGAAATGTCCCTCTTCCCACTTCTGAAATCGTTATTCCGAGCTCATCGCGTTCAAATTTTGACTTGAGAGGGCGTTCATGTCCTATTTTTTTTAATTAGGAAACTAGTATTTAGGATAATTTCCCATGGCATTATGTATTGTAACGTTAGTCGTATCCAACATATCCTTACAGTTAACAAGACATTCTATCAAGAGTCCACAAAAACATTTAATCATTTTAACCTAACCTAATAACATTTAATTCGCTAATTCTGATTAAAAACGCACTAATTTTAAAGCTAATTTTAACTGCGTTACCGTCGAGTTCAACGGTCACGTCAGAAATCCAGTCAGATCTTCCCCTTACCTGTGGCGCCGCGTGTACACGGGCATTTCTCAGAACTATCAGGATAATCTGACCAGCGGAGTCCACAGAGACATTGATCTTCACTTGACATCCAAATAAATGAAGTTATAGCAGTACTTTACTCCGGTTTATGGACGCGCGTTAAGAGAACCAAGCGTTCGTGGAGCTGCGCGCGAGAGCAAATGATTCCCACGCGCGCGCTCTGACTGGGAGTGTTTGCGCGCCAATCACGCGCCTCCCGCCTTTTCTTCTCACAAGAGGTTCGCTCATCCATTTCGTGCTAGTGATTGACAACCGTGTTTACTAGCAAGGGTGCCTACAACTAGTGCACAAGATACTGTCCTGTGATCACACAGGTAACCGATTTAACCAGCCTTCAGTTGCCTATGGAAGCCCATTTGTGCCTCAATCTCAATTACGACATAAAAAGTCGTAGTTATGACATAAAAAGCTAAATTATGACATACTATGACATGAAATCTTTGAAATTATGACATAAAATCAAAGTGATAACACATACAAAGTCATAATTATGACATAAAAAGCTAAATTATGACATACTATGGCATGAAATCTTTGAAATTATGACATAAAATCAAAGTGATAACACATGCAAAGTCATAATTATGACATAAAAAGCTAAATTATGACAGTATGACATAAAATGTTGAAATTATGATATGAAATCAAAGTGATAACACATGCAGTCATAATTATGACATAAAAAGCTAAATTATGACATACTATGACATAAAATGTTGAAATGATGATATAAAATCAAAGTGATAACATACAAAGTCATAATTATGACATATAAGTCTAAATTATGACATACTATGACATGAAATGTTGAAATTATGACATAAAATCAAAGTGATAACATACAAAGCCATAATTATGACATATAAAGCTAAATTACGACATACTATGACATGACATGATATCAAAGATATGACTTTTATGATATAAAATCAAAGTGATAACATATACAAAGTCATAATTATAACATACTATGACATGAAATGTTGAAATTATGATATAAATCAAAGTGATAACATACAGTCATAATTATAAAAAGCTAAATTATGACATACTATGATATGAAATGTTAAAATTATGAGATAAAATCAAAGTGATAAACCATACAAAGTCATGAGATTCAAAACATGTCATAACAGTATGTTGTAATTTTGATATTTTATGTCATAATTTGGACTTTTTAAGTCATAATTTCTCCCTTTTAATGTCACAACTGTGACTTTTTAAGTCATAGGTGATGTTTCTTGTAAAGTCATAACTTTAGTATGTCACAGTTATGATTTACAGTAGCATGATTTGTCATGTGGCAGAAATGGGCTTTACACTAACTCTTGTGACCATTGTGACAGATAACCATAGCTAAATATCAGCTTTGCGCTTAAAGGAAATCGTTTTTTTAATTCTAAGTTTAGTATTTTGGCGTGCTTTCATCATCTGAACGTGTTCAAACACCCTCTGTATAAATATATAACGGTTGACAGGAGTGAAACTGGTTGCCAGTTCTGTTGATACCACACGTCAGCCAAACTGGCTCTCAAAATGAGTTTTTATCTTCTAAAAGTTCTGTATTCAAACAGTATCGACTCCAAGGTCGTGGGTTTGATTCCCAGAGAATGCATGAACTGAGAAAAATCAATGCAGTGTAAGTCACTTTGGATTAAAACATTTGACAATACATGCAAGTTATTATGACCATTGCTGTATTGATAGTTCTGCCATTGTGTGTTTAAAGCTCACAGAAGTGCTTGAAATTATGGGAATGGGAAATGCATTTAAATTAGCTTCTTCTGAATTAAAAAAAACTTCTATTTCTATCACATCTAACACATATTTTAAACTTTTATTTATTTAGTGCACTAGTTAGATCACATTAAACATTTGTCTTATGTCAATTTATGTCACTTTTCAAAAATCTAAATTATTACATATTTTGACATGAAATGTTGAAATTATGATATAAAATCAAAGTGATAACACATGCAAAGTCATAATTATGACATAAAAAGATAAATTATGACATACTATGACATGAATGTTGAAATTATTATATAAAATCAAGTGATAACATACAAAGTCATAATTATGACAAAAATCTAAATTATGACACTATGACATGAAATGTTGAAATGATGATAATAAATCAAAGTGATAACATACAAAGTCATAATTATGACTTAAAAAATCTAAATTATGACATACTATGACATGAAATGTTGAAATTATGATATTAATCAAAGTGATAACATGCAAAGTCATAATTATGACATAAAAATCTAAATTATGACATACTATGACATGAAATGTTGAAATTATTATATAAAATCAAAGTGATAACATACAAAGTCATAATTATGACTTAAAAATCTAAATTATGACATACTATGACATGAAATGTTGAAATTATGATATTAAATCAAAGTGATAACATGCAAAGTCATAATTATGACATAGAAAGCTAAATTATGACATGAAATGTTTGAAATTATGATATAAAATTAAAGTGAAAACACATGCAAAGTCATAATTATGACATACAGATCTAAATTATAACATACTATGACATGAAATGTTGAAATTATGATATTAAATCAAAGTGATAACAGATACAAAGTCATAATTATGACATAGAAAGCTAAATTATGACATGAAATGTTGAAATTATGATATAAAATTAAAGTGATAACACATACAAAGTCATAATTATGACATAGAAAGCTAAATTATGACATGAAATGTTTGAAATTATGATATAAAATCAAAGTGAAAACACATCCAAAGTCATAATTATGACATACAGATCTAAATTATAACATACTATGACATGAAATGTTGAAATTATGATATTAAATCAAAGTGATAACAGATACAAAGTCATAATTATGACATAGAAAGCTAAATTATGACATGAAATGTTGAAATTATGATATAAAACTAAAGTGATAACACATATGTTGAAATTATGATATAAAATCAAAGTGAAAACATACAAAGTCATAATTATGACATAGAAAGCTAAATTATGACATACTATGACATGAAATGTTGAAATTATGATATAAAATCAAAGTGATAACACATGCAAAGTCATAATTATGACATACAGATCTAAATTATAACATACTATGACATGAAATGTTTGAAATTATGATATAAAATCAAAGTGAAAACACATGAAAGGTCATAATTATGACATAAAAATCTAAATTATGACATATTATGACATCAGTAAAATAGGCACAATGTCTATTTTGAATTAGGCTGAAAAATTGGATCCGGGTGTTTTAAACAATATTTATGCAAGGTCAAAGCTGCGCCGTATTTAATGCATCTTTTAGCTCTTAGTTCACACACAGTATGAATATGAAGATTCCTTTGTCGCAGATAAACACATCACATCCGATCCAGTCCCACGCACTAATCCGGACTGTCTCCCCCACACGAGTGCTCTTCATCCCCGGGCACAAGGCACATCCCTATGCATTACACATCAAAGACACTGGAGATCTCTGCTCAGATGCTGCTAAGAGAAACATTTGGGGAGGGAAAGGCAGAAAATGAAGCGTCTGCCCTCCATCTGCTTCTGCTGTGACAAGAGTTTCATGAAATCCACATCACACCGTATCCACAACAATCAGCAGCGGCGGTCTGGAGACATAATGTCTAAATCTAGCAGCGATGAATTATGCATCTGAGTTTATTGGTGGAGTAGAAGCTGGTGAAATCAAGAGCTGCATGGCTGACCTTCTATAGATATCTGACTGCAATCAAGCAAAAGTTGTAATTTAGAAACGTTTTCACAATCATTTGAAAATGCAAGGATTGTTAATGATGTAATGATTGATATGTTAAATACAATTTCATGTATCAAATGTATTAAACACCTAGTTATTTAATATACATTGATCGAATGTATTAGCGTGTAGCGCTGAAACCCTATTGTTATTGTTAGGATTTTCAATGATCAACGCCCGAAAATTGTCCGGGCAGACCAAACCGTAAGTCGTAGAAACTTGAAACTTGGAGGGATGGTAGTATCCATCTCGTCTACAATTCCACCCAAATCTCG
>JARQWZ010003069.1:0-182969 GCA_033150135.1 Gobio occitaniae
CTTCCTGGATGTATTCCTCCATGACCTTCTCCTCCGGGATGGGTAGTGGGTATATCTTACCCCTTGGTACTGGTTCACCCCGGAAGCAGGTCGATGGCACAGTCCCCATGGCCGGTGTGGAGGCAGCTTGGAAGCCCGTTGCGGGCAGAAGACATTGCTGAAGGGGGCGTACAACTGGACTTGTTCAACTGGACTTTCGATGGATGTGGCACAGAGAGTCAGATCAGGCAGAGATGAGGATGGAAGAGGAAGTTCAGTCAGACATTGTGAGAAGCAAGTGTCGCCCCACTTCAGGATTTCGCCTGTTTTCCAGGAGATGGTAGGGTTGTGCTGCTCCAACCAGGGGCGCCCCAGAACCACGTCAGCGGTCGAATCCTCCAGAACCAGCATGTGAGCCTCTTCCCGATGTAAAAGCCCTACTTGGAGAGTGACTGGTCCAGCCACGGTACGGACGTGCTTGCGACTGAGGGGTCTGCCGGTTATGGAGCTGATCCTGTAGGTGGTCGGAGACGGAGTGGTCTTGAGGCGTAACTGGCGGCAGATGGCACCGGAGAGGAAGTTGCCGGCTGACCCGAGTCGAGGAGCGCGACCACTGAAAGGGAGACATTAAAGGCAGTAAGGGTGACGACAGTGGTGAGTGGTTTCATTTATGATCAGCAGGAATAATGGCACTCACCATGGGTCGCGGAGGTCGTGTGGGGCATGCACCTATGACATGCCCAGGCTCACCACAATACAAACAGAGACGTAGGGTCAGCCGACGGCGGCGTTCTTCAGGGGTTAGTCGGGAGTTCTCTAACTCCATGGGTTCGTGGGCTGGTTCTGGGGTGCTGATGGGTTCGGATCGGCGGAAGGGCACGTTGATGTGATACTGGTCCTGGTGCTCTTGGATACACGCCTGCATGCGAGTGGCACAGCGAATGGAATGCTGGATGAACTTCTCAAGGCCGATGGAGTCCTCGCATGCAGCGAGATGCAGCCGTACCCGAGGTTCCAATCCTTGCCGAAATGTAGTTATCAGCGCCTGTTCATTCCATCAGCTGACTGCTGCAAGCGTTCTGAATTGCAAAGCATAATCGTAAATAGACATGGATCCCTGTTTCAAATTATAAAGTTTCTCACCAGCTGACGAATCTGTGATTGGCTTCCCAAACACCTCCCGGCAGTGGGAAATGAACGCTGTGTATGATTGCGTTACCGCACCCTGTTGTGACCAGATGAATCGGCCCACATTAATGCTTTGCCGCTGAGCTGAGAAATAATGAAGGCGATCTTAGAAGTGTCGCTCGGGTACAAGTGCGGCTGCATCTCCAGGACCAGTGTGCATTGCAGCAGGAAGCCGCTGCAATTCTCCCCGATCCTGAGTAGGGCGCCGGTTTGGCCATGGGACTAGCATACGGAGGTAGTGAAGGAGGGTTGTTGACAGATGGGTTGGTGTTAGCTGGTGCAGGTGAATGAACAGTAACTGGAGTGGGTTGTGGAGGAAATGTACGCCGAAGCGCATCTACCAATTCCTGGAAGGGATCCGGTTGGCTCATACTGGGTCTCGGTTATGTCCCGGTCTTCTGTTACAAGTAGACAGGAGGCAGACACAGATGTAAACAGGTATGGTTAGTTTATTAGACCACAGTAGAGCATGTGATGTGGAGCAGGTGAGTAAACCGGTTGATGGTAGATAAGATGGTGATACGAGAGAGAGAGTTACTGTCTTTTGTATTAAAGGTGGAATGACGCTGGAGCCTGGAGGTAACTGGAGACTGGAGAGTCCTTGAGGTAAGCATAGGCAGAAGTATATGCGAACGAGACCGGACGTGGAGTGCTGTGTGCGTGTGCTTCTTATAGTGCTGGTGATGAGTGCCATGATGAGGTGCAGGTGATAGTGATCAGTACTCTGGGGATGGAGTATGCTGTGATTGGTGGAGGGTGGAACCTGACGTGTCTGTGACATAAAGTGCCTTGCTGAAGGACACACTGGTGGTGATGGCTTCGATTGAACCAGCAACCTTCTGCACATCAGTGGTTTAACCCACTAGACCACTCTCTCCAAGTCAACTTTATTTATATAGCGCTTTTTACAATGTGGATTGTCTCAAAGCAGCTTTACAGTGTTAAACTGGAAAATAATGCAACATAATTTTATCAGCCGTACAGCTGTTCTGGAGAAAATGCTGATGTCATCAGTTCATTTCAATTATCATACAGTCACAGTGTGGGCTTTAGATCAGTAATTAGATCAGTAATTAGTTTATATGGTTAATTTAGTTTAATAATTAGAATTATTTGGATATTCAGTAGAAAATTTAGTGTCCCCAACTGAGCAAGCCAAGCCAGAGGCAACAGTGGCAAGGAAACCAAAACCCCATCATGAGCAGAATGGAGAAAAATAAACATCTGGAGAATTAGCTTTTGTAGATATTTGTGTGTGTAATGTGTTAAATATCCATAATGCCAAGGGCAGTTGACATAGTCATTCTGTATAACCAGCCTCGGTCATTCGGTAAAACTGATATAGTAAATATTTAAATTGAATAATATTTTTTTAATAACTAAAGGAAATACAATAATACAAATATAAAGCAGATTAGGCTTTTTTCTACATTTTCCCTTTTCTTCTTTTCATTGTGCAATGTTTTACTTGAATATGTTGGAGGGCTTAGAGACATTTTATGACATTTATGAGATCAGTGATAATGTTAATATTTCTGCCATGTTAAACACTATACACCATCTCAACATCAATGTCAAATCAGGTTTGTTCATGAATAATTATCTGCAAATTAATAATTTAAAATATATTCATGCTTAAACTTTTTTGGTGACAAATGTTGTCCATCTTATAAAAAAATGACTAAAGCTGTGTAGATTGATATGACAACTCGTAAACACACTAAGTTTGGTCGTGCTGGCATGTGTGGAAAGTGTTAAACCATGTGTGATACAACTAACCCGCGTTAGGCTGTGTCCCGCTCATCCCTACACATTGTGGATGAATTTAACTTATCTAAGCAAATTATTAATAAAACATATAGGCTAAATATCAGTTGACTATGTTTACTTTCTTCACGAACACAGACGAAAATGAAAAGACTATCAGTTAGAGCTCAGCTTTAGGAGGGTATTGACAAATAATCTACTGCCCACTGACATGGTTTTGAAAGCTATTTATTATTATTATTATTATTTTGACCGTCTTAAAAATGCACATATGTAGATCAGAAAAATCTAAATGTTCTCTGGGGAGCATTCCCCAAACCTCCCTAACTACCTCAAATGTGGGACCTCACTGATTTTAAAACCCTGCCTATGGCCCTAATAATGACTACTCATTTCTATGAGTGTTCATCAACCTGTTCAACCAGTTATTCTGATACAGCCAGGGTTACATATTTCCATTTTTATAGTTGTTTAATGTATATAACAATACGTCAGTGTATTGTTTCTTTTACTTCTACAAGTAAACGCCTGTCTGTATCAGACGTGTAGCAGAAGAGACAGATCTGTGTCAAATACAGGCATTTTAAATGACAGTATTTCATGTGATTTCAACAGATTCATTACTGTGGTAGAGATGACCAAGAGATTAATGGATAAAGTGGTTATTTGTGTGTGTTTTTGCGCTCTAAAGTATTCTCATCTCTTCATCACATTAAGGCTGAACCACTGGAGTCACATGGACTATTGTAACAATGATTGTTACCGGTTTTCAACCGGTTGCCACTCCATAAGGAAAGGTACACAAGTCACGCGACAAACTTTCTGAAATATGATCCCGATAAAGGGACAAGGTGTGGCACTCTGTACATTTGCATCAGTATTTGAATATGCATCTTTATTTATTATATGGCCAAAAGTAGGACCGTGTGGACATGAACAAATGAGTAATGCAGTATTAACACTCTAGTAACTACTATTACTTAACAAGAACCTCTGATTAATGAATTAGTAAGTAATAGCGCTCAGTTGAATGAGGTAGTTCACTATTAGCTAATCAATAACTACTATTGTTTTCATAACTCACAGAGGACTACTAAGGTTCATAATTAATGTAAATAGTGTATAATGTGTAATTAATTCTAAAGTGAAGGTCATAGTAACCCATTTGTAATGACTCAAGTGTTACTAATTCCTTCAGAAGGAGTGACTCATTATTTGGATCTGTATTATAAAATGAAGATTATGATAACTTTGTAGTGGGCGGCAGTGGCTCAGTGGTTCATGTAGGTTGTCTACAAACCCAAAGTTTGTTGGTTCTATCCCCGGTTCCACCTGACCAAGTGCAGAGGTGTCCATGAGCAAGACACCTCTCCCCAGCTGCTCCCGACGAGCTGGAGGAGCCTTGCATGGCTGACACCGCCGTCGGTGTGTGAATGAGTGTGTGAATGGGTGAATGTGAGGCAAAAATGTGAAGCGCTTTGGATGGCCGTAGGTCTGTTAAAAGCGCTATATAAATGCAGTCCATTTACCATTAGTAATGACTGACGTCATTGCAAGCGTTTAAGGTTTTGGATAGTAACACTTGAGTAATTACTAGTGGGTTACTATGATTTTCACTTTAGAATACTGATCCAAATAACTAGTAATTCCTATAGAAGTATGTAGTAACACTTGAGTAATTACTATCCAAAACCTTACAAAAACATCAAAAGTTTACAGTGACTTCAGTCATTACTACAGAGTTACCATACTATCAGAATACTGATCCGTCAGTAATGAGTAACTACACAGGAACAAGTGAGTAACTGAGTTTTAAAACTCTAGTAACTACTAAACAAGAAACTCTGATTAATGAATGAGTAAGTAATAATGCTCAGTTGAATGGTTCACTACTAGCTAATCAATAACTACTAGTAGTGGGAAGTTCGGATCATTTTACTGACTCGGATCTTTGAGTCTCGTTCAGCAAAATGAACGAATCTTTTTTCAAGTCATTTCGTTCATTTCAACAAAATATAATTAAAATGACATGTTAAATAGCCCAACCCAACCCAATAGTCTAATTGACTTGAATTTGTGATGTTAGACTTGAATAGTCAATATATTTCCCATATTTGTATATGTCTGATATTAACTGAGAATTATATATAAAAAATATAAAAATAAAATAAAAAATAACTACGTGCTTGTTAGTAAAAAGGTTGTGAACTAGTGTTCAATACGGTGACAAGTCACGTGGCAAAAGAACGAATGACTCAAACGTCAAACCCGAAAGACTCGTAAGAACTAATCTTTTCTGTTTCCGCTTCTGACAGCATAGACTCTATGGGACTGACAGGAAGAACGAAAGACTCAAACCCGACATTGACATATGACATTCTGATGCTGATGCTGTGGGGTTTTCTTACATACCACAGAACGAGAAAAACTTCTGAATTGTCTGCCTTGGGTTAAAGAAATGCTCTCAGTGATTCATTTAGGGTTGCATTTTTAAGAGAGGTGTGATTGGCTGTATTTGTAAAGGAATTTGGATCATCCTCATCCAACAATGGTCAGATCATTTCCAATCCATTTCAATAGTAGTATAATGACGACTCATTTCTATGACTGTTCATTAACCTGTCATTAACCTGTCATTACAGCCTGTTCAACCAGTTATTCTGATGCAGGCTGTCACATATTTCCATATTTGTTTACTGTATATAGCAATACATCACAGTGTATTGTTTCTTTTACTTTTACAAGTGGAAGAAACAGTAAATGACGGTCTCTATCAGACATGTGGCAGAAGAAGGGAGACAGATGTAAGCAGGGCCGGCCCAAGCCTTTATGGGGCCCTAAGCAGAATTTTATTTAGGGGCCCCTTCAGTGCCACCAGTACGATTGACTATTTCCAATGCTTGATTATTCGCACACTATAAATATAACACACCCCTTATCAATTGTATTAGTTGTAGCTGTGTCTGCCTGGAATGGTTTTATTCTTATATGTTTTTTAATTGTAACAGTAGCAAACCCACAAGAGTGGTCAGTGTGCATTTGCACTTTAATATGAAGTCTTACGGTACTGTGGCGTACGTAATGTGGAGTACTGAAAGTAGCTAAATAAACCAGCAGATAATGCATTTACTGTAATCAAGTTAACCACTTTAATTGCTTTTGGTTAAAAAAATGTGCAACATGGAAAAGTGGAGAAACATCAACTATAAATAACTTTTAGATAAACAGTATCTTAAAAAAACACATGTAGATGTACAAAACGGACAATATTATATTAAATACTTAAATAATTATATAAAATGAACAGATCAGAGGGACCTGTAACAAGATAATAAGCACACAAATGAAGATATTTCTGATGAAGTCCGGGAGCTCTCTGACCCCTCTATAGACAGCAGTGTGATGAACACTTTCAAGGGCCAGAAAGGAAGACATCGTTACTATAGCCCATGTGATGAAGAGATGAGAAAACTTAAGAGCACAAAAACACACACACGAATAACAACTTTATTCAACAATCTCTTGGTCATCTCTACCACAGTAATGAATCTGTTGAAATCACATGAAATACTGTCATTTAAAATGCCTTAGTGCACAAAAACAAACAAACAATCAGATCAGTCTCCCTCCGGAGATTTGGAGACTTGTTGTTGAGATAGTTCTGAGCCAGCCGATCATACTTCAGTCGTCTTCCCTCCGAGCAAGAGAGGCTGGTCTACTGTGTCCAGTCCGGGCTCTGCTTCAGTGGTCAAAACCACTTGACTGTCAGCTCGAATGCACGTTCTGCACCTGCGTGTAAATGAGACAACTGTCTATTTAAGCAGAAATATTTGTCATTCAAAAAGGGAAAGCGAAACTTAGAGTGCAGGTTTAGAAATCATAAACAAAACTGAAAGCAAGCGTTGCTTTGTTTATCAGTCATGGCAATCACATTGCACATAAACTGGTTTGCCAAACTGAACAGCCAATCAGAGTTCTCTCTCTCTCTCTCTCTCTCTCTCTCTCTCTCTCTCTCTCTCTCTCTCTCTCTCTCTCTCTCTCTATTGACGGCCCGACACTGATTCTACATGTTGAATCAGCCCCAAAAAACCCACCAGTGTGACTAGAGCCAACGGTGGAAAAATTAGCCCGCAGACGCGCAAAAGCAGTCGGACATTGCCCGGCGACCGGTTGTCGGCCTGGTGTTCGCAGGCTTCAGCTGATGTTTGAGCTGCGGCTGGACCTCTCGGCACACATTCATCAGGTTTCACAGTCTGGACATGGACTCAATGATCACTGGTCCCTCGAGCTTGACCTTGTCCTGTCAGGGATTCTTCCTCAGTGTGGCGGCGTTGGTACGTTCCCGTAGTGTTGACGCCATGATGCAGCGTCTCGTTCCTCTCTCAGGGAACCGGTTACATATATAACCTGTGACGGTTTCTGTTGTGTCTTTGCTTAAACCAGCTAAAGACATCGAACTAAATTAGAATGGAGACAGACTGACTGTGAACTCAACTTGTCTCTTTACTCGCACATATTCATTACTTAATGACATCACACGCTTTACATGTGACACACAACATCTCCCCTTTGCTTAGAATTAAACATATCCTTGGAAATGACATAGAAAACTTTCTAAACTTATTCAACTGTCATAAACAATATGGCATATTAAAAGGCCAATGTTAAAACATAGATCTCTTTTTTTCCCCAATGTTAAACTTTCTCTTACATAGCTCTTTTAAACTGAGGACATATATGTTTTAAATGTACCCTGAATGTACATAATGTGAACACGATTAAAATATATATATATATATATATATACAGTGGGTACGGAAAGTATGCAGACCCCCTTACATTTTTCACTCTTTGTTATATTGCAGCCATTTGCTAAAATAATTTAAGTTCATTTTTTTCTCATTAATGTACACACAGCACCCCGTATTGACAGAAAAACACAGAATTGTTGACATTTTTGCAGATTTATTAAAAAAGAAAAACTGAAATATCACATGGTCCTAAGTATACAGACCCTTTGCTGTGACACTCATATATTTCACTCAGGTGCTGTACATTTCTTCAGATTATCCTTGAGATGGTCCTACACCTTTATTTGAGTCCAGCTGTGTTTGATTATACTGATTGGACTTGATTAGGAAAGCCACACATCTGTCTATATAAGACCTTACAGCTCACAGTGCATGTCAGAGCAAATGAGAATCATGAGGTCAAAGGAACGGCCTGAAGAGCTCAGAGACAGAATTGTGGCAAGGCACAGATCTGGCCAAGGTTACAAAAAAAAGTGTTTTGCCCTGTGGCGGTGGTCTGCATAAAGTTTAGCTTTACCCTTTTTCTCAGCATCACGATCTCTTACGTCATGATCATTCCGCGACATGGTAAAATCGGGCAGTTTCCCCCTGATTTTCCTCTTGAAAAGCAATTCAGCTGGACTCTTCCCTGTAGTGTTATGGTCACTAGCTCTGTAGGTGGCCACATGTCTGCGGAGCTCCTTTTTCCAGTCAAGGCCTTCCTCCTGCGCAATCTGTATGCGTTTCAGTATAGACGCATTCTCACCATTTGCCTGTGCCCACTTCGGTGTAGCCTTTACATGCTGAAAGCCATTTATCTCACAGAATTGTTGAAATTGGGTAGTGTTTTATGATGCGAGCTATAACACCTTCTACCTTAATTTGATTATTCTCAGGTAAAGTAAGTCAAATCTGCCTTAACTCATAAGCATTCAAATTCTCATACTTACTCACTAGGCCGCAGAACACTTCTCTCATGGTTTAAGCAGCTCAAGACTTGAAATCAGAGGCTTTCTGGCAGGCGCGTTGCTTGGTTATATATATTTAAGTTTATTTAGTACAAGTTAATAACTTCATATAATACCAATAATAAAACAAAAGGTATAAGTACAAATAAAAATAAACTGGTTACAAGCGTTGTGAAGGCATCAAGGCATCTAACAGAGGAGAGGCTGTCCCATGGATCCAGCGTCTCCTGTACATTCTGTACTTCAGTCTTTTATAGACTTCTTCTGCATTCCACATTCCTGAGACATCATGAGTGGAAACCCCTTCAAAACTCATCTATATAAAGCCCCTCTCCTCTTTGCCTTTCTTCTCCGGATTCTTCTCCTTTTCTGCTGTCCTCGTCTTCTCCGTCAACTTCTCATCCGGAGGTAACATTCTTCTTGGATTTTTATTCTACATCGATGCTCTTTCTAATACAGGTTTACTTTTCCTCTCTACTCTATCAAAATACCTTGACCATACATGTTTCTTTATTATTTGATTAAATACTTTTCTTAATAAAATGCTGAGTACAGTCGTGGTGTCTTTTTACTTAATAAACCACTTTCTTAATAAAATACTAAATACAGTTGTGTGTCTTTTATTTACCTAAAAACACTTTTTTCGGTTACCATACAATACTCCACGGAATAACAAAATAATACAATTGCATATTTTACTCAACAGTAGACATCAACTGTAGACCACAATCTGATATGAGGGTGCACGGCAGACCGTGACGGCTGAAAACCTCTTCCAAACAGTCAATGATTTTATCAGGTGTGATAGACTTGAGTAGGCCTATTGCAAATTCATAATAGCGGCTATAGTAATCCACTGTCACTAGTATGGACTCTCCTGTTGGCAGAGGACCTAATATGTCAGTGGCTAGATCCTGCCAAGGGCCTTCAGGTAGGCGGGTCATTCTCAGAGGCTCTGGATTATCAGGTCTCATCACAAGTTGGCAAACATGGCATGACCTGACATGCCTTTCTGCGTCTTTATCCATGGAAGGCCACCATAATTTACTTTGAAGGTTCTGCTTGGTGCCTACTATAACCAAATGTCCTTCGTGAGCTAGGTTTAAAGCTCTTGCTCTGAGTGACTGTGGTAGTACAATGCGTATACCTCTTAAAACCAATTGTCCAATCACACTTAACTCATTGGCAATGTGGGCATACAAATTGCATTCGTCAAAACAACCAGTTTGTATGGCATGTCTGACCTTTCTTAACACATCAATGACCCCTGACGTTTTTTCCCCAGTTTGTGTCGTGAGTGCACTTTGAGTAGCATTTACGGCCACAAATTGCACATGGTCCTCAGCTCCATTCTTATGTGTCTGTTTTCCCATCTTTTCACAGACCAGGCGGGAAAGTGAATCTGCTATGTTTTGCTTGCCGGGGATGTGGACTACAAGAAAGTCATATGGTTGTAGTCTTAACACATGGTTACCGAGTAGATCGTTCTCTGGGATGCGTTTTCATGAAAATCGAATGTAAAGAGTTTTATCTCTAAAAACAGATTAGCTTATAACTTTAGTATATGGGGCATATAATAAGTAAAATTAAATCGCTAGTTAATGCCACTAACAAGGCTCAAAATAGCCTCACACTAACACGGTAGCATAATGAGGGTCCCTACATGCAAACCAAAGCATTGAGAACTTTGTAAGTGTACGAACAGTTTAATAAGAAGATACTTTATAAAGACAGAACATTACGCGTATACAGACAGGAGCCATCTTGGAAAACAGTCTCAACGAGTCGAGCCACGAACGCTGTGCTAAGTGAGGTGGTCGATAGGAATTATAGCAATATATACGACTTCAAAAGAGGAAACGTGTGTTTTTTGCTTTGTTTTCATTTTTGTCTCTGTACATTTTTTTGGGTGCTCTATCTTGCACAGTCACAAGTTTAGGATTATAGATCAGGGAATGTCTCCATCTCAAGATGTTCAGTGTCAGGTCAGTATTGTGAAGCAGTCATTTTTCCATTGCATTTGTTTTGATATATAGCACTTTGTGCTGGTCATACTGAACATTCAGACCAACTAAGATTAATCAACAAACTCTACTAATTTTTACCATAATTTTTCCTTCATGCCCTTCCCCTGCCTTTTCCTGCACCTCTGGGGCTGGTAGAAGAGTTGACATGACTTTGATTTGGTTTAGACTAAACGAATATCTTCTCAGGGTCAGTTTTAGACACAGGCAAACAAGGGCATCATCAGCTTATGGACCGCCAGTGTTGGGAGACAGGGGCACTGTAACTCCATAAACTTATAAGGTCCATTCGGCCATATTCCAAAACTATTTACAATAGTGATGTAGCAGTCATTGAGACAATATGTAACGAAATGTCATCAAGTCATAGTCAAGTCGAATTTTATTTATATAGCACATTTAAAAGCAACAGAGTGATGCCAAAGTGCTGTAAAATAAGACAAATTGCATATAAAATAAAGCATAAAAAGAAACAAGGCAGATACACAATATAAACACAATAAATACACAATATAAACACCTTTGACCCGATACAATCTAAGACTCCTCCTTGAACTGCCACCTTAACGTGGTGGAGGGGTTTGAGCACCCAAATGAACCTAGGAGCTGTGTTGTCCGGGGCTATATGCCCCTGGTAGGGTCTCCCAAGGCAAACAGGTCCTAGGTGACGGGTCAGACTAAGAGCAGTTCAAAAACCCCTTATGATGACAAAAAAAAGGAGGACCGTGACGTCGCCTGGTACGGCGCAGCTGGGGCCCCACCCTGGAGCCAGGCCTGGGGTTGGGGCTCGTATGCGAGCGCCTGGTGGCCGGGCCTTCCCCCACGGGGTCCGGCCGGGCTCAGCCCAAAGGAGCGACGTGGGGACACCTTCCCGTGGGCCCACCACTCACAGGAGGGACCGTAAGGGGCCGGTGCAGAGAAAATCGGGCAGCAGTTGAAGGCAGGAGCCTAGACAACCCGATCCCTGGACACGAAACTGGCTCTTGGGACATGGAATGTCACCTCACTGGCGGGGAAGGAGCCTGAGATTGTGCGTGAGGTTGAGAGGTTCCGACTAGAGATAGTCGGAATCACCTCTACCCACGGCTTGGGCTCTGGAACCACACTCCTCGAGAGAGGATGGACTATTCACCACTCCGGAGTTGCCCATGGTGAGAGGCGGCGGGCTGGTGTGGGTTTGCTTATAGCCCCCCAGCTCTGCCGCCATGTGTTGGAGTTCACCCCGGTGAACGAGAGGGTCGTTTCCCTGCGGCTTCGGCTCAGGGATAGGTCTCTCACTGTTGTTTGTGCCTATGGGCCGAACGGCAGTGCAGAGTACCCGGCCTTCTTGGTGTCCCTGGGAGGGGTGCTGGAAAGTGCTCCGACTGGAGACTCCGTCGTTCTACTGGGGATCTTCAACGCCCACGTGGGCAATGACAGTGACACCTGGAGGGGCGTGATTGGGAGGAACGGCCCCTCTGATCTGAACCCGAGTGGTGTTCAGTTATTGGACTTCTGTGCTAGTTACGGTTTGTCCATAACGAACACCATGTTCAGGTATAAGAGTGTCCATCAGTGCACATGGCACCAGGACACTCTAGGTCGTAGGTCAATGATCGACTTTGTGGTCGTTTCATCTGACCTGCGGCCGAATGTCTTGGACACTCGGGTGAAGAGAGGGGCGGAGCTGTCAACTGATCACCACGTGGTGGTGAGTTGGATCCGATGGCGGGGGAGGAAGCTGGACAGACTCGGTAGACCCAAGCGTACTGTAAGGGTCTGCTGGGAACGTTTGGCCGAGCCCCCTGTAAGAGAGATCTTCAAATCCTACCTTCGGCAGAATTTCGACCGGATCCCGAGGGAGGCTGGAGATATTGAGTCCGAATGGACCATGCTCTCCACCTCCATTGTCAAAGCGGCCGCTCGGAGCTGTGGCCGTAAGGTCTCCGGTGCATGTCGAGGTGGCAATCCCCAAACCCGGTGGTGGACACCGGAAGTAAGGGATGCCTTCAAGCTGAAGAAGAAGTCTGGTTGGCTTGTGGGACTCCTGAGGCAGCTGACACGTACCGGCAGGCTAAGCGGACTGCAACCCGGGTGGTTGTGGAGGCAAAAACTCTGGGGGGAGCCTGGGAGGAGTTCGGTGAGGCAATGGAAAAGGACTATCGGCTGGCCTCAAAGAGATTCTGGCAAACCGTCCGGCGCCTCATGAGGGGGAAGCAGTGCCCTACCAACGCTGTTTACAGTGGCGATGGGCAGCTGTTGACCTCAACTGTGGAAGGAATACTTCGAGGATCTCCTCAATCCCGCCATCACGTCTTCCATTGAGGAAGCAGAGGCTGGGGGCTCAGAGTAGGACTCGTCCATCACCCAAACTGAAGTCACCGAGGTGGTCAAGAAACTCCTCGGTGGCAAGGCAACGGGGTTGGATGAGATCCGCCCTGAGTACCTCAAGTCTCTGGATGTTGTGGGGCTGTCTTGGTTGACACGCCTCTGCAGCATCGCGTGGTGGTCGGGGACAGTGCCTCTGGGATGGCAGACCGGGGTGGTGGTCCCTCTTTTTAAGAAGGGGGACCGGAGGGTGTGTTCCAACTACAGGGGGATCACACTTCTCAGCCTCCCCGGGAAAGTCTATACCAGGGTACTGGAGAGGAGAATACGGCCGATAGTAGAACCTCTGATTCAGGAGGAACAGTCTGGTTTTCGTCCTGGCCGTGGTACACTGGACCAGCTCTATACCCTCTACAGGGTGCTGGAGGGTTCATGGGAGTTTGCCCAACCAGTCCACATGTGTTTTGTGGATTTGGAGAAGGCATTCGACTGTGTCCCTAGCGGCATCCTGTGGAGGGTGCTTGGGGAGTATGGGGTCCGGGGTCCTTTGCTAAGGGCTGTCCGGTCCCTGTACGACCGAAGCAGGAGTTTGGTCCGCATTGCCGGCAGTAAGTCAGACTTGTTACCGGTGCATGTTGGATTCCGGCAGGGCTGCCCTTTGTCGCCGGTTCTGTTCATAATTTTTATGGACAGAATTTCTATGTGCAGCCAGGGGCCGGAGGGTGTCAGGTTTGGGGACCACGCGGTTTCGTCTCTGCTCTTTGCGGATGACGTTGTCGTGTTGGCCCCTTCTAACCAGGACCTTCAGCATGCACTGGGACGGTTTGCAGCCGAGTGTGAAGCGGCTGGGATGAGGATCAGCACCTCCAAATCCGAGGCCATGGTCCTCAGTCGGAAAAGGGCGGATTGCCCACTTCAGGTTGGTGGAGAGTTCCTGCCTCAAGTGGAGGAGTTCAAGTATCTAGGGTTCTTGTTCACGAGTGAGGGGAGGATGGAACGGGAGATTGACAGACTGATCGGTGCAGCTTCTGCAGTAATGCGGTCGATGTACCGGCCTGTTGTGGTGAAGAAAAAGCTAAGCCGTAAGGCGAAGCTCTCGATTTACCGGTCAATCTACGTTCCTACTCTCACCTATGGTCATGAGCTGTGGGTCATGACCGAAAGGACAAGATCCCAGATACAGGCGGCCGAAATAAGCTTTCTCCGCAGGGTGGCTGGGCGCTCCCTTAGAGATAGGGTGAGAAGCTCAGTCACTCGGGAGGAACTCGGAGTAGAGCCGCTGCTCCTCCACATCGAGAGGGGTCAGCTGAGGTGGCTCGGGCATCTGTTCCAGATGTCTCCTGAACGCCTTCCCGGGAAGGTGTTTCGGGCATGTCCCACCCGGATGACGCCCCGGGGAAGACCAAGGACACGCTGGAGGGACTATGTCTTCCGGCTGGCCTGGGAACGCCTCGGGGTTCCCCCGGAAGAGCTAGAGGAAGTGTCTAGGGAGAGGGAAGTCTGGGCATCTCTGCTTAGACTGCTGCCCCCGCGACCCGACCCTGGATAAAGCGGAAGAAGATGGATGGATGGATGGATGGACAATCTAAGATAATACATAATATAAAATCTACCAGTATCGATCTAATCAAAAGCCAGAGAGAACAGATGAGATTTCAGAGCCAATTTAAAGCTGGCTAATGAAGGAGCAGACCTCACATTGAAGGGCAGACTGTTCCAGAGTCCAGGTGCTGCAGCAGAGAAGGCCCAACCACCCTTAGTTTTACAGCGAAAACGTGGGACAGTTAAAAGAAGCTGATAACACGACCTAAGAGTTCTTTGGGGAGTGTAAGGAATCAGAAGGTCACTAATGTATTTTGGTGCAACACCAGATAGAGCCTTGTACATAAATACTGCAACTTTAAAATCGATTCTGAACTTAATAGGAAGCTAACTTTAAGGTCGCTAAAATGGAAGACATTTTTTTTCTCTTTCATGTGGAACAATTTGCAGGCGAGAGATTGTAGTTTAAGGCAGGCACAGTACAGAGAATTACAGTAGTCCAGATGTGATGTTATGAAGGGGTGGATTATGGTCTCTAAATCTTTTGGAGACAAGAACTGCTTTAATTTCCTAATTGATCTCAACTGAAAGAAACTGCTCTTTACCACTGAACTGATTTGTTTTTCAAAATTTAGTGACGAATCGAATGTAACCCCCAGATTCCTTACATGAGGTTGAACAGTGGCGGAGATAGAACAAACTAAAAGGAAATTAAGACCTGGATGGGCCTAAAATCAAAGTATCACTTTTGCTTTTGTCACAGGTCGGAGCGGACCACCACTACCGTGAGTCTCGCTCCTCCCTCAGTTTCCACCCCGAGGAGGTCCCAAAAACACCCCAACGACCAAACAGACAAGAGCAGGTAGGTTAAAACAATATTTATTTATTTAAAAGGGTGTGGGGAGGGGGAAAGGGATACTTTAAAAAGAAAGGCCTAGCTCTCTGGGACTGGAGAACTTTAACTCCGAGCCGCTTCTGACTCTCTCACGGGAATGTGCAGGTAGGTCTTCCCAACTTCCTCCTCTTCTCCACACGTGAAGAGTATACAGAGCAGTACACTGGGCTCTTAGCTTTGGGCGTACAGGTGAGTATACAGGAAGGTACACTGGACTCTTGGCTTTGGGCGTACAGGTGAGTATACAGGAAGGTACACTGTGCTCTTAGCTTTGGGTGTACAGGTGAGTATACAGGAAGGTACACTGGACTCTTGGCTTTGGGCGTACAGGTGAGTATACAGGAAGGTACACTGTGCTCTTAGCTTTGGGTGTACAGGTGAGTATACAGGAAGGTACACTGGACTCTTGGCTTTGGGCGTACAGGTGAGTATACAGGAAGGTACACTGGACTCTTGGCTTTGGGCATACAGGTGAGTATACCGGGCGGTACACTGGGCTCTTAACTTTGGGCGTACCGGTGAGTATACAGGAAGGTACACTGGACTCTTGGCTTTGGGCGTACAGGTGAGTATACCGGGCGGTACACTGGGCTCTTAACTTTGGGCGTACAGGTGAGTATACAGGGCGGTACACTGGGCTCTTAGCTTTAGGCGTACCGGTGAGTATACAGGGAGGTACACTGGGCTCTTAGCTTTAGGCGTACCGGTGAGTATACAGGGCGGTACACTGGGCTCTTAGCTTTAGGCGTACCGGTGAGTATACAGGGAGGTACACTGGACTCTTGGCTTTGGGCGTACCGGTGAGTATACAGGGAGGTACACTGGACTCTTGGCTTTGGGCGTACCGGTGTGTATACCGGGCGGTACACTGGGCTCTTAACTTTGGGCGTACCGGTGAGTATACATGGAGGTACACTGGACTCTTGGCTTTGGGCGTACCGGTGAGTATACCGGGCGGTACACTGGGCTCTTAACTTTGGGCGTACCGGTGAGTATACCGGGCGGTACACTGGGCTCTTAACTTTGGGCATACCGGTGAGTATACAGGGCGGTACACTGGACTCTTGGCTTTGGGCGTACCGGTGAGTATACCGGGCGGTACACTGGGCTCTTAACTTTGGGCGTACCAGTGAGTATACAGGGTGGTACACTGGGCTCTTAGCTTTAGGCGTACCGGTGAGTATACAGGGAGGTACACTGGACTCTTGGCTTTGGGCGTACAGGTGAGTATACCGGGCGGTACACTGGGCTCTTAACTTTGGGCGTACCGGTGAGTATACAGGAAGGTACACTGGACTCTTGGCTTTGGGCGTACAGGTGAGTATACAGGAAGGTACACTGGACTCTTGGCTTTGGGCGTACAGGTGAGTATACAGGAAGGTACACTGGACTCTTGGCTTTGGGCGTACAGGTGAGTATACAGGGCGGTAGACTGGGCTCTTAGCTTTGGGCATACAGGTGAGTATACAGGAAGATACACTAGGCTCTTAGCTTTGGGTGTACAAGTGAGTATACAGGTGAGTATGCTATGCTTGTAGCTGGAATGGATGCAACTCACAGACCCGTGGATAGGCGGACGTCAGGCCTTAGCGCGTCAAGGCTTAGGTGGCTGGGGAGGGCGTATTTGCACACAGCGGACTTCTAGCCTTCCTCACTAGGACAGACTTCTAAGGAACACGTTGACGTTGACTTCCCACACGTAGTAGAACAGTCCCACGACGACACAGAGCCCTTGGCTCAATCCTGCGGACTGGCGGCAGATAAACACACAGAGTTCCTTTAACAGTATACTACTTCAATGAACATTTAGGGAGAGATACAACACCTCTTCGCTTCTGACAAGCAGGGCAGATGTAAGTACAGGTCGAGGCTGCTACACGCTGGGCCTAGCACGCCCACAGATGGTATTACCAAGGTGGGTAGATCGAGGTAGAGTGCCACACCATGTGATGTGCTGCTCGAGTGGGCCAATCGCTTCCTTCTCCCCTCTTCCAACAGCGGGACAAGAGATCTAGACAAGGGCGGACACCTGAAAGCACTCAACAGACGTATAAGCATACACAGAGACAGCACATAAGCTCCTTCTACGCAGCAGCCAATTCCAACTTCCCCTCCTTCGATACTCCACACAATATTCACAGCAAGCTCTTACTTCATACAGTTGCCACGCCACCACCAGGTGGGGGAAGGGGTTAATGAGTCACAGTCGGGTGTGTGTATATATATATATATATATATAACAGTCGCCCACCGTCACCAATTCACTTCCTCTAATGCAGGGCTTTCTCTTCAGTCTGGTGTGTGATCGCTGACAATATTGGCACAGCACAACACTACAATTCTTCAGGTGTACACACATCAAAAAGACTCACCCACTGTACGCCACACACTCAGGGTGAATTAGGGTCAGGATCACCACGTTGGGCTGGGAAATAGGTCCTGGATAGTGGAAAGGGTCGGTGCGGAGGATGACCATATGAAAACGTCGAAACCACGACCTTTCAGCACACTCTTTCCTCTTCTCAACACGTTTCCGGTGACTTCTCAGTGTAAACAATCTCTTCAAGATAATAATACACATCAACACAATCACTTCAAAAGGAATGTTTCAACCGACTTAACGTTGAAGGGTCAAGGGTCAAGCCAACCATCACTTGTCTCTTCATCAGACACATATCCTTCAAGAATGATTTTATGTTCAATATTAAAATAAGAATGAATAATAATCAAGTTATAACCATTTCCTACATTTGATAAATCAGTTCTCTATATTCAAGGAGTGATTTTGGATATTGTAGTGTTTTAGTTGCTCTGTGCTTTTGAATCCAGCTCTGATGTCTGTGTCAAGACGTGCTGACAGGCAACTGTCCTTGGTGTTGTAATGCACTCCAGGGAGTAAAACGAGATCACCATGTGTTAACTGTATGTCTTCCTAAAGCGACCCCCGGGGTCATCTATGTTACAGCTATGTGACTCTTTTGGGGAGAAATGTACCTCTCTGATATACTTTTCTTTCTTTATAGAATAAAGTCACTTCTGTACTAAATGTAGTATCAGCATGTTTTGGAAATGCTTTGTTGATAGTTAGTTAAGATGTCCCGACCTTGATGAAAACTGGTATTCTCTGGAGTATTGTGTGTGTGCGTTGTATGATTTGTGCAGATCCAGTATTGGATATGGGCCTTCCTGCAGGCGATGCCAGACATATGGACGCTTTTCTGTGACCTCCGAGGTCACTGGAGACTAATCTGGGCCTGGGCGACATCAAGTCTACGCATTTTTAGAGATATATGCTCCTATCTGTCTACGTGTGGAAAGTTGCTTACGTTGCATGTTGTTAGAACCAATCAGAATCATTCCACATGGCAGTAATGACGTGTCTAGACCTTGAAAACAGTATAACTGTTCAGAAAATTGTATGTACGTTAGACGGAGGCGGGGAGACTGTTAGAGGGAGTGCGGCCTACGAACTCCTCTTGAAGCTGGCTTCTGCTGATGAAACTGCAAACTATTCTTCAGTAAAATTTTCTTTAATTAATCTGACTCCTGACTCCTGGTCTTCATTTTTCACTACTGGTCCTGGGTCCTAAGCTGTTACCCCAACAGTTTATGGTGGAGAATGCGGGCAATCATTCCTTGGTACACCTCTGGCAAACAAGTAGATAAGGTAGTATATTTTTATTATTAGACTTGTCTGACTGGAAGAGACTGGGTTAGGGGAACGGGAGAGCTTTATTTCAATGGGAAATAGGGAATAATTATACTAAGGATTGTGTTTCGGCTACTCTGAGTAAGTCGAGAGCTTTTTGAGAAACACACAAGGGGTATAAGAAGTCGCTCCAGTAGGCCAATAATTTGGAAACGGGGTGCAACGTAGGCATGCTTAACCTGTTAAGCTGCACCCCCACTTTGGGGCTCACAGCTGAAAACGACCTACCTGAATTAAAACAATTATAGCTCCTGAGAACAGTGTGCTACAGGCACAATTAAGGTATCTTTGGAAAGAAGACACTTGGGACTCTAATAAAAAGCAATCAGAGTTGATATTTCTCAAACAGATAAAAAATTATAATAGTTGAAATGCCTCAAAAATTATTTGCACTACACAGAATGTTGTATTATTTCATGTAAAAATATATGAAAATAGACCTGGAGGAATCCAGTTCAGTTATGGATTGAAAGCCACACGACTTATCAGTTTATAGTTCAAGTTTGAGGAAGATATAATGAAAAATGTGGTTCCTGCAAGCTTTTTTCCAAGACTATGTCTGTTCCATTTCTCCCTCCGCCTGCTTGAGGCACATCCCCAGAAATGACATCTCCCAACTAAAACAATTGCAGTTGCTGAACAATTTGCACTACATGCACAATTTAGACATCTTTAAAAAGAAGACACTTTAGAGTTTATTACCCAAACATTAAAGTAGAAAAAAACTTAGAAAGACAAACAGTTATAGAAGTTGAAGTGTCTTGAAGATGATTTGTGCTACAATGAACACTTTATTATTTGATGTAAAAATATATGAAAATAAGCCTGGAGGAATCCAGTTAGTTAATGAATTGAAAGGCACAAGTCTCATCAGTTTATATTTAAAATTTGACGAAGATATCATGAAAAATGGGGTTCCTGCATGCTTTTGTCTAAGAATATGTCCAGGTGCCAAGAAACCTACAGGAGACTTGATAACCTAATGTTATGAAGGGTACTGCAAGCTGTTTTAGCCATCATATATGATGCTTGAATGCTTTTTCAACTATAAAATAATAGGCAGAACCATAAGACCTTGTATAAGTGATTTATTTGTACAACAGAACTTATAAAAATATAATAAAAATGAAATATTAATAAAAAAAGAGCTAAACTTCTTTGCAACTGAAAATACAACAAGTAATATAAGTATAATAACTATAAATATAACTAGTAATATAAATAACAATATAATATAAATATATAGCTATAAAAACACACACAATTTGCAAATGTAAAAAAAAAAACATTTACTGGCCTTTTACTGGCCGATTCAGGTCTACAACAGCAAGTGCAGATCTTGAAGAATCTGAAAGCTTTCTTCTCTTTTCTGCTGGTTGGCTGGTGCTTGGATGCCATAGCTCATCTGAAGACTCAACCTGATGCCTGTAGAATGGCAAGGAAAGGAAAGAGAATTAGCACTGCATGTATTATTTCTGTATAGTTTGCCCATTCAATCAACAATCACACTGTCATCATTCACTCTAATTACAGGCCATCCCATGAACAATGAAACTGATGGGCAGTCGGTTAGACAGCATTCATATTGACGGTCACCTATACATTCTCACACAGCCCAAGCATCAATCTAACGGCCGGCTATACAGTGAGCATTCATATTGACGGCTGCCCATACATTCGCACACAGTCCTACAATCAATCTAATGGCCGGTGATACAGTGAGCATTCATATTGATGGCCAGCGATAAAATCAACAATCACACAGATGGTCGGCCGTCCAGAACTTTTCTTTTTTCGTCAATTTGTTTTTTATATATATATATTTTTTCCTGTGTGTGCTAGAAAAAATGCTAAATATCAGTATATGTATAATCTATACTGGTATATTGTCATTTTTCTAGCACACAGAAAAACATAAAATAAATACAGTCTCAATATATATATATATATATATATATATATATATATATATATATATATATATATATATATATATATATATATATATATATATAAACAATTACATGTGTTATATATATATGTTTTATTTACACACACATGGGGAAAATTTATATATAATTTTTCCCCATGTGTGCTAGGAAAAATGCAAAATATCAGCATATGTATAATGCATACTGGTATATTGCATTTTTTCTAGCACACAGAAACAATAAGATAAATACATTCTCACACACATTCTCAATATACATAAACAACTACACATAGCAACTCACCGGTATGTTATTGGATCAACTTCTCTGTCAACAAGCACCGTCATCGCTGTGTTCACTCTCCTTCAATGGTTTCCACATCGCTGCTTCGAGTGAGCTCCAATAAAGCATCTTCAGCACAATACAAACTTCTTTTGACGATCCATTGGATAATAAATTCCGTCCAGTTAGTAAGATTAGCAAACAGTTACTACAAAGAGACCGTCTGTACTAGCCCGTTAGCTCGTACCTGCCAAATGACAGGGAGGGGTTGGGTGTGTCACAGTGGGTGTCACACAGACTGCAGCATCTCGTGGGAGAGCGCGCCACATTCAAATGAATAAATATTCACGCCCATGTGACAAATATACACATGAGAGGTCTCGTTGGAATCGTGTGTTCATTGGCTACATTTTCTGTCAGTCATGACGATTCAATGCTTTTATTGGCTCCAGATAAACAGACATTATCATTGGATGAGCACGTCCTGACATCAGCTAAAACGAGTGATATGGTTGGATATTTTTGACTATATCGCGGCTATCTTTGCATGTTTTTGAGTTCGAGTGGATTTATTTTGTTCGTAACATTCTAAGCTATAAACCCATGCCACTTTATGCTACCGGGAGACGGTTTTTGGTGCATTATTTTATTGCATAACAGTCTAGTATGATACTCCGCTCCGCAGAAATGCGATGTAAACAAAGGATTAACCATCAATATTACACCGTTATTGTTTCGTTGGATTAAAATGCTCTATGGGATGTTATTCAGTGGACCCTCACCTTTCCATTCATTCTGGAACTTTTATCAGTGGATGCGTGTGTGGCTCGTAATTAGGACGCTAAAGGTATGTGCTCTTTTTTTCTTATCAATTGTTTTGATGTGTATTGCTTACATTCATGCGAAAATACAGCCGTTATAAGCTTTTCATTGAAAAACAGTGGTCTGTCCTCGATGCTTGAGGTTTAGACCTTTAGAATGATATATAGTTTGTCAAGATTAATGATGTTTTTTTACGTTAAATCTATTAACAAACATTACACTCGTGCTAAAAATAGCGCTTCAACCCGTGCACGCGCTCATGCAGCTTAACCCCTTACCAGTCACCCCCACTTTTGGCAAAGGAGTGCAAAATGACATACCCAAAATAAAATTGTTGCTGCTAATGAGTCCTTCTGACTACACACAAATCAAAGGTATTATTTGAAAGCTGACACTTGACAGTTTACCATGAAAGACTCAAAATTACTCTAGAAATTACTAGTAGAGAGATAAATAAGCTCAAACACAATGGACAATTGAAAAAAAATATTATAACGGTTTATGAACAAGAAAAATACATAAGGCAGAAATATATATGGATCTGGAAACACAAGTAAACTAAAGCCACATGTCTTTTAAATGTACGTTTCAAATTTGAAGTTGATACAAGCCAAAATGACTTTTTTACAAGCATTTAGTTCTGAGTATGTCTAGGCACCTTTCCAAAAAGGCCACTTGGAGACTCCAAAGGGACACTTGGTAACCACCTTTTACCATGAGGTATAACCAGTTAGTTTGATCCTTTCAATCTATTTTCTCATTACAACATGACAAAGCTCAATTTATATACTTTCTCTGGTATATTTTTCACCCCTAAATGTTTATAAAAATGCATGTATGTGCATATTTTTTTGTAAAATAATATTTTTTTGAAAGAGCTCCAAAAGGACACCAAAGTGACACTTGGTAACGTATAAGACGTTTAACAAAGTCTTTGTTCACTTCCATTAATTTAAAGGTTTAGAATAATGACATACATTATTTAGCAAATAAAAAGTTTTATTTATGTATATATTGTATACAGCAACAAACATCTGTTCCTTAGTTATTCAACACAGTGATAACCCCCCCCCCCCAAAAAAAGGACTATTTACAAAGTACTGAGTTTGTCTCGGTCTTCCTTTCTTTCCTCCTCCCCTGGAACTTCTGGAGGCAGCGAGAGATGTTGCAGCCAGGCAGGGACGTTTTGTCGGTTGTCCAGAGGCCTCTGGTACCCAGTCATCATCTGAAGTTTCATCACTGTTGAATTACACAAAAAGGATTAGAAATAAACCCAACACAACTGTTTATCTTACACATAGAAAAAACTACAGCAATTTACTCCCATACACACTCTATTGTTGCCCTGATGGCACATTTACATCAACTTACTGATTTTCTATTCAAATTCAAAGAATCATTCACATACAGTGATCTACCTACATACCCACTCTATTGTTGCCCTGATGGCACATTTACACAAGCTTACAAATTTTCTATTCAAATTCAAAGGATCTTTCACATACAGTGATCGACCTCCATACCCACTCTGTTGTTTCCCTTATTGAAACATTTACACTACCAGCTAATGACTCAGACTGTAATCAGACAATAATCATACCCCAAAACAGTTTCTTCTCTCAAGAAACATTTCTTGCTTCACATTATTTGCTTACCACAAAGTACTGCGCTGTCTCTGTCTTCCTTTCTTTCCTCCTCCCCTGGAACTTCTGGAGGCAGCGAGAGATGTTGCAGCCAGGCAGGGACGTTTTGTCTGTTTTCCAGAGGCCTCTGGTACCCAGTCATCATCTGAAGTTTCCTCACTGTTGAATTACACAAAAAGGATTAGAAATAAACCCAACATAACAGATTATCTTGCACAGAAAATAGCACATATTATTGCATTTTTTCCTCTGACACATTTGGTCTGAACTTTGTCCTGCTTTCTACATACACAACTGTACATACATAAAGTTATATGCTCAAGTACGTTGTACAGGGTTTCTTCTAGAGGTTTACCAATACTCCCATGTCACATTTCGATAAATAGCACAATACTGAACTCACAATACAATATTATTGCGATACTCCAAGGCATATTGTAAAAAGGATAACAAAAAATATACCGTAATGCTAAATTTGTATTACATTGGGGTGGATATGAATAGGCTTGGACATGGTGCTGATAACCAAACGCACAGGACAATGGTGACAACATAGTAAAAACTATTCTGGTGATAATAGCCGAAAAGACTGAATTATTTTGGACAAATATGCTTACACTCTCACCCACTCAATATATTTAAAATATTGCTGGTCACTTTTTAGTGGCAACATAAGACATTTGTCATTATCAGGTCCCACAAATATTCCCCCATTGCATTATTATACATTATATTCAACATTTTATAGTAATTGAATGTAGTACTGACACTAAAACACTGTGAAATTTAACTTTTTCCTCACACTGTCATTTTTATTTTGGGTGAAATATACACAATACAGATTTTCACTATCCACGATACATTGTTACAACTTACATCACTAGCTTCTAACTCAGAACTTGAATAAAAAAGGAATTTTGCGGTACTTGAATGTACTAATAAGCCGTAATAGTGTAGAAACACAAAACTACAAAACAAAGCAACAAAAACATACTAAATGTAGACACTTACCGATCTAAAACAGGATCGAGACCTTCCAAAAACATTTCCTCTTCTTCAGAGTCGACGCTGGATACAGCACTCTCTTCTGATTATTACACATTTTCTTCATCACTGCTTCGCAAAAGTTCTTCCAATGCAGCAGCAGGAGAAAATAACTTCTGTCTTCGACGTGGATCCATTGCAGGCGAATGCTGACAGAGTGAGCGCTAGTGAGCAAGTGTAGCAAGGGAACCTCTATGCGTCACGAGGGGCGTGCGTGAGTAATTTTCCAGGATGCAAATGGTTACGCAAACAAAAATACAATGTGATACTCGCGAGATTTATGCTAATCAACACATCGGCGTATTCGTTATTGCATAGACTACATGTTAGATGACAACACAAGACTTTCCCATTGCTGTTTTTTTTTTTTTTTACCAAACACATTTGCATGTGGATAATCATGCGTCACCAAAAGTGACTGTCATCTTTCAATCTTTTCTAAAATTGCGTGGCTAGTTTTCATCAGATATCTTCTGGGCGGTTCTCATTCAGTTCCAGACACTCTACTAAATACATTGATACGTTATATTTCATTGAATAATGCGCTTCATGCGTACAGTTCATCAAATAAACAGGACAGCGTCCTCGTGATTAGTAAACTTCAGGAAGTAAACAACAGAAGTTCTATAGCTTTTTTTACCAGTTTGCTTGTTTTTGGACAAATATTTACTATGGACATCGTACACTGGACTCTTCCCATGGAAAAAAGGTCGAAGTCACCATTATTCTGCCAAACATTAAATTTCCAGAGCACAAAAAGGTAAGGGACCCCCCTCTCTTTGTTGTCATATCACATTGTTTAGATTCATACAGAATGACAAAAAAACGTTGCAAAGTTATCTTGATTGTATAATACTTATACAGATACGAATCTGCAGTCTCTTATCTTTCAAACAATGCACTGGTTGACCTTATTACTTGACAAAATGATATTGTAAACTAGCGATCAATGTAAACACTATCAAACGCGGGGCCGTCGGCGATCTCTGTACACAAAGGGGTTAAGGGGTTAAAGGGGAGAGAGCTGATTAAGGGCTAAGGTAAGGATACCACTCCTAAAAGGGGCATGCGGCACTGGACAAAGGGGGCCAGTGCATCACCGCAAACCTTCTCCGTCTCTTCCAACTCAGATAGGGGATCCCCGAATTTAGGACAATAGACAGTTAGGGATTAAGTTATTAGTTAAACAAAATAAAAATAGATTCAGGGTTGTTTGCCAGGGATGCATCAGGAACGATCCCGAGTAAAATGTAAGGTATGACCCAAATTGGAATGGACCAGTAAGTGACTTTTTCGTACAAGTGTACTTTGCAGTTTCATCACGCAGAAGCCACAGCTGTGTTGGTTAAAGATCGCCGCCTCCATCTCTGCTGGTATAATTTCAGGTGAGTATGAACTTTGACTAAAATGATGGCTAACAATTTGAGTGACATGATCAGTCCAGATAAAGATTTTGAGACGAAAGACAGCAAACGCTGTAAGCAGCGCTGCTTTGAAGCCCTGACGTCAAAGAAATTTGAAAGAATTATTAAGTAAATGGGCAGCAAAGGTTTTAATTCTAATTTGAAAAGTTAATCAGCAACTTGACTGGCTACAAACAAAGAGAGAACCAGAAAAATTCAAATTTCTAGCAGTTTGTACTTATTCGTGGATTTGTAAAATGGGTGGGGTACCATTAACCCCCGATGGACAAATCCCAGAAGTAACTGAGATATGCAATTGGGTAACTAAAAATGAGGTTGTTGAAAAAACAGACAGCGCCATGAATTGCAAGCCATTGTATGTTTTATTGGATCACAAGCTCTCTTCTCAGTCTGTTCAAGTGGTTGCCGCTTTAGGCACCGCCCCTGAGACTGGGGACCAGACTGATGCATGCAGGTTACTGAATGACAGAGTGTGTTTCAATTGTGGTCAGCAGGGCCATTTGGCACGTAACTGTAACAGTGAACCCATAAGGTGTCAAAATTGTGGCAAATCAGGGAACCTGGCTAAATTCTGTAAACGAAACAAAGTAAAAAGAAAGAAATAAAGAAGAGATTTACACTCTCTTATCTACCCCCTCCCATCCTGCGCTCTGTTCTCAGAGCAGGTGCAGATAGTCAATGACACAGACTGAGAATCAGACTGAGGGAATTTAAACAGAGGTGCACAGATTGAAAATAATGAAATAGTAATAGTAAGTTCATTAAATTGAAGTCTTAAGGAATTCCTTTTAAAAGGAAAGATCTATGATAATTTTAAAATAAACTATGGTTAAAAGAATAACGACGTAACTATATAATTAGAGACATAGAGGGTTTAAATGACAAAAATGTTAAAATGATTCGTGAAAAATTCTGATAAAGTTTATTTGACTGGATGTTGGTAAAAACACTGTAGGAGAATATGGTTAAAAGCTAAAAACCCTAGAAGCTGATGTTTTGGTTTCAAGAGATAAGCTCATGCAGAGCTGTAATAAAACAATTTGCTTATCTGAATCTGCCCCACCATGTCATTTCTGGTGCTGGGGCTAAAATTGGAAGTAACTCAGACTCAATTTAGATGTTTGAAGTTTAAATGTATTGTATGGGCAAAAGACAAATATAAAATTATGGTTATTTGGAACAGTCCATTCTGGCAAAGGATAGAGTTAAAAGGAAAATGTCTGTCACTTATTTGAAAACAATTTTAATTTCTAGCCAGGTCTTACGCTGAGATAGTGTGAAGTCTGATGTTTATTGGAAGATAAATGTAATCTCTAGCCAAGTCTTATGCTGTGCTAGAGTGACAAGTTAAAAGTTTATGAAAATGCAGTACCAGTACTGAATGCATAGAAGTCTCTCTCTTTCGAAACCAGCTCAAGGCTGATATCTGAGCCTGTGCCACAGATGATAGAAGATATTGATGAGTAAAAGCACATGGCATCACTTGAAAATAATAAGACATGTTTTAGGGAAAACAGTGTTTCAAAAGGTATGAGATGAATTTAACATTGAAGTTAAAGTCTTAGAAGACTGTTAAAAAGGTTATAGAGAGAGAGAGACTGCTTGTGGAAGCAGGGATGGTGCAATCTGTTATCGCCCTGCTAAAGCTGAAACAAAACAAAGAAATGATATCAGAACCAAAACAACCCAGCTGACTTTTGTAGAGACAAATTAATAATGAGCAGACGTAAAAGCTGAGTTTAAATAATAATTTGAGTAAACACTAAAAGTAAAATTTGAGAATGAGCAGTTAATGTTTAATGTGTGTGTGGGTGTGACTGCTCTTTATGTTTTGTCTGTGTTGTATGTGTTCCTAGAACTGTTCTATCCTGATGGGGTGTCATTAACCTCTGGAATGAGTATTTGACCATTACAGATGGGTTAAGGTAAACGACAACCTTTAGAGAAACTGATAATTTTGAAGGAATCTGGTGAAAAGATGATCCAGAACACGGGACGAGATTTAAATGGATTGTTATCCAGCTCTGTCTGTTATGACGACTTTTGTCATTTATGATGTTGATTTGAATTACTCTCTGGATTAGTTCAAGTGGAATTGTAAAGTTAAAGTTTGCCGTCCATCATGGGTTAAAACCATTGTCTAAATTCAACTGAGGGCTTAAATTTAATAATGTCAATTGATTAAAAATGGTAGGCGTAAATGTTATAGACTTGACGGCAGAGACAAAGTGACAAATTGGCTGAAGTCACTATCTAAATTATCCAGAGACTCCCTCAAAATTCTGAAAGGCCGGAGGGCGACCAAAGAGATAACTTCTAAAAATGAAAAGTTTTATTTTTACTTTATTTTAATTTTTTATGATATTTTGATTTATATAGAGAACCACAATTAATGTTAAAGAAGAAGTGACTCTAGGTCTTTCTGTGTGACTGGGATTGAGATAAGAGGAATATAATATTTTGGTTTCTGCAGAGCAGTAGAGATAAGAAACCATAATGATCATATTGTGTGGCATCTGCAGACCATATGTTTGATAGAGGAATAATGAGAAATAGCCCAAAGATTAATGTTGTGAAATAGAATTTAGGAACACCCGTAAAGAGTTAAAATAGATATAAATGAGTGATATGGATGAACAAATAATTCTAAAACAGTTTTAAGAAATTGATGATGACTTAGTCCAAATTTAAAGTAATATGGGAAATTATGAAATCTGTAAGTTCTTTGTAAAGTTAAGACACGTTTGGGTGTAAGTGGCAAGATAAGGCTAGTGAGGTTTGATGAAGTATCACCACCAAGTGACATGAATTAAGAGGTTTAATATTTTGGTCATTTGGAGCTTACACCTGAAGAGTTTTAATGGACAAGACATTGAGAATAAAAGAAAATTAAAAAAGGGTACTTTAAGGAAAACCCTGATGAATGATCTTAAATGTTTTACTAATAACATGGTGATTAATAATTTGGTATTTAGTATGATTAAGCATAATGTCAACAAGATAAAGATGAGTGAACAAGCTTATTGAATGGAATACGAATTGATAATTAAATCATTTTGATGAAAAGGTTTTAACATTAACTATTTTTATTTTTTATGGTTATGTTCATTTATGGTTAAAATTTATGTGGGCTATGATGGGAGAAAATGAGTCTGTTGGAAAAAGTAAATTTAGCAAAAGGGTTCTTGAGTAAAAATTAGGAACAAGTTTATGTTTTAAGTGGAAATAATGAGATGGATGATATGAATGTTTTATTTTATTTTGTTTTATTTTATTTTCTATTCTTTTGAGAAAGAAATGTATAAAGGGTTATGCAATTAAGGTGGTGCATGCTATATAAGACTGAATGCAATTGGATGGACTATTCTGTTGTTTATTTTTATTTATTTACTTTTTATTTTTTAATTTTTTTTTTTATTTCAGGCCACTATTGAGTTTTATACCTGAAAAGGTCTGTTTTGAAAAAGTAATTACAATCCTATTTTTAATTGGAAATTAGGAACCAGCCTAAATTAGTAGACCATTAATACCCCCACTTTGGCCTCAGTAGAAACTTAAAGGGTGGGTTCTAGAATCCACTGCCTCTCCAATATAATTGTATGTATATATCTTAATTAAATTTATAATCAAAGACTCAGTCAATATTTATCTTTCTATATTATTATCATGAATTGAATTATCCTCCCTAGGTATGATTTTGTTTCTTCCTTTATATTTTCTAAAGTTTGTATTTGCTCTCTGAGTGGTGACTGAGGGTCTGTCCTAGGCGTGTGTGATGTCTCACGAGAACACTCGTATCAGGAAAACTGTGTGATCAGGAACTATTATTAACCTGTCTCCATGTTTTTACTCATTTGAAATCAGACCTGGGGCTCTGCTGACTCTTGAATGCACTTTCCAAAAGGTTCCAGAGAGCCTGTTGAGGGTCAAAAATCTTAAGCGATGACCAATGAGAGGTGATTCCCCGATGACGGGTAAGCTCTTCTTTTTGCCAGCGGAGGACAACCTAAGCCAATGGGGGTCACCGCCATTGGGGCACCTCCAAGAAGGGGGGTGTTTTTATGTGAGGTGTGTATGAGAGGTGAGGCAGATGTCTGTGAGGCCAGCAGCATCACTGTAGGGAGGGGAAGCTGTGTTTCGTAGGGGCCAAGGTCAAGACTGGACACAGCAGCCCCTGCCCTGATATTGGCCCCTCTATACCGCTCACCAAATACCGCATAATTGAGAGCCAGGAAACACCTTGAAGATTGGCATTCAAGGGTCAGCTGAGATCATTCTGGTCACTTTAACCTTGCAAATTTCAGTCATGTGTTCAGATTTTAGAGGCATCACACACCTCTAACTTGATGAGAATGCAGCAACAGAGATTGCTCATTTAGCCTGGCTTCCAGAGATTAAATATGGATTTGTCTTTCATTTTATTTTATTTTAATATTTCCTTTTACTGAAACCCTAAAGAATTGTATGAATACTATTGTACTATATTGTCTGTTCCCCTCTCAATGAGAGAAAGCACGTTATCAGTATGTGGATCAGGAGTTTTGAGAAAAGAAGAACATTGGGGCCCTGTTTGTGAGTGGAAGGGGTAAAAGAGCCTCAAAACGGGGACTGGTCTTTTTAGTGGCTAGCATGTCCGTGATGAGGTGAAGAGACAATTGTGACCCTAAAGGGAAACATGCGTCACCACTTGACCTTCCGTAGTGACCTCACTTGTAGACCAGACGTGGTGGTATGGGACCCCCACATATGGTCTAAAAGGGGGGAATGAAGGGTCAAGGGTCAAGCCAACCATCACTTGTCTCTTCATCAGACACATATCCTTCAAGAATGATTTTATGTTCAATATTAAAATAAGAATGAATAATAATCAAGTTATAACCATTTCCTACATTTGATAAATCAGTTCTCTATATTCAAGGAGTGATTTTGGATATTGTAGTGTTTTAGTTGCTCTGTGCTTTTGAATCCAGCTCTGATGTCTGTGTCAAGACGTGCTGACAGGCAACTGTCCTTGGTGTTGTAATGCACTCCAGGGAGTAAAACGAGATCACCATGTGTTAACTGTATGTCTTCCTAAAGCGACCCCCGGGGTCATCTATGTTACAGCTATGTGACTCTTTTGGGGAGAAATGTACCTCTCTGATATACTTTTCTTTCTTTATAGAATAAAGTCACTTCTGTACTAAATGTAGTATCAGCATGTTTTGGAAATGCTTTGTTGATAGTTAGTTAAGATGTCCCGACCTTGATGAAAACTGGTATTCTCTGGAGTATTGTGTGTGTGCGTTGTATGATTTGTGCAGATCCAGTATTGGATATGGGCCTTCCTGCAGGCGATGCCAGACCTATGGACGCTTTTCTGTGACCTCCGAGGTCACTGGAGACTAATCTGGGCCTGGGCGACATCAAGTCTACGCATTTTTAGAGATATATGCTCCTATCTGTCTACGTGTGGAAAGTTGCTTACGTTGCATGTTGTTAGAACCAATCAGAATCATTCCACATGGCAGTAATGACGTGTCTAGACCTTGAAAACAGTATAACTGTTCAGAAAATTGTATGTACGTTAGACGGAGGCGGGGAGACTGTTAGAGGGAGTGCGGCCTACGAACTCCTCTTGAAGCTGGCTTCTGCTGATGAAACTGCAAACTATTCTTCAGTAAAATTTTCTTTAATTAATCTGACTCCTGACTCCTGGTCTTCATTTTTCACTACTGGTCCTGGGTCCTAAGCTGTTACCCCAACAACGTGTTTTCTTCAGCCCAGTACTCTGTTTTGACTTCGCCCAGTCTGTAATATCCGCATCAATACGTCCCTCCAACACACTGATCGCCCCGTCTCACCCACAGCGTTTGCCGGAATAAACCTCTGCCTTGCTGTTCTCCGGATGCCTTATTTATACACCTCCTCTTCTCTGGATTGCCCAATCACCAATCGCCATGTTCGTTCGCACACCTGTTCTTAATAAGCCCAAATTTTGGTTGCCTGGAGTTACCGGAACTGGCTGCGTGTTTCATGGACAACGGTCCAGGTTGAACTATTTCCGCCATTTTATGTTCCGCTACATTAAGTCACTCCGTGACATCCTCCCCCGCCAAACCGTTCTAGTCCCTAGAATGTGGATCACCTGCCCAGTCGCCATATCGTACAGGGGGTCGCCCTCGGTTCTCCCGTTGGGACCGTCGGGGTGGCGAGGCAGGGTCAACCCTCGCTGGCACATTCTCCGGGCCTCTTGGAATCACGGCCCATCCCCCAATCCACGGGGCTGCATGTACTGGCTCCCTTGGAGCCTCTTCCACGGGTCTGGGATAGTTCGGACAGGGATGAATCATGTTTCGATGTACCACTCGGTCCGGCCCAGCCTTTCCTTCTGGCCGGATCGTGTATACCGGTTGTCCAGGACGCTGCTGGCCCTGGATCACATACGGGGTGGTTTCCCACCGGTCACTCAACTTTCCTTTTCCTTGCCGCCGATTGTCCCGTGCCAACACTCGCTCTCCCGGAAGCAGGGGGGCCTCTCGGGCAGTTCGATCATACAGCCTCTTATTTTTCTCTGCGGCAACCTGTATCCGCTTGGTTACCTGTTCATAGGCGAAGTGGAGGCGTTGATGGTGGCGCCCCACCCACTCCGTCAGACTCACATCCTCCTCAGCCGCGGCCGTCCCCAACATCAAGTCCGTTGGTAGCCGTACATGCCTGCCAAACATCAGGTAAGTCGGGGCATACCCCGTGGTGCTGTGTACACTGTTATTGTACGCCTGGACTAAGGTTGGTAGGGTACTCACCCAGTCACTCTGATGCTCTTGGTCCAGCGTGCCCAATAAGCACAACAAGGTCTGATTAAATCGTTCACACCCCCCGTTCCCCTGGGGGTGATAGGACGTGGTGTGGGTTTTCGTGCTACCATACAATTGGCACAGTTCTTTGATTACTCGGGATTCGAAATTTGGCCCTTGATCGGAATGCAGAAACTCAGGGCACCCAAACGGCTGAAAGACGGCTCTCCATAAGGCAGCGGCGGTGGTGTTAGCAGTCTGGTCCAGAGTTGGAACAGCCCAGGCGTACTTGGTGAATAGATCAGTAATTACGAGGATGTTCTGATAACGATCCATTGGTCTACCCAACGTCAGAAAGTCCATGGCCACAATGTGAAGGGGGGCTTTTGCCTTTATCGGGACCATCGGGGCTCTGGGCTCCTTCCTAGATTTAAACAAGGTACAGCGAGGACACGCCTGGATGAAGGCACTTACGGATGCTTCCAGCCCTGGCCAATAAAAGTGCCTGCGTAGTAGGGATACCGTCTTCTCCTGCCCTTTATGTCCCAACTGGGCATGATATGCCGTCAGCAAAGCTTGTACCTGACCCTCCGGTACCACGATCTGGCAGATCTCCTCTCCCAGCCCCGGGTCTCTGATGGTCCTACAAATCACCCCATCTCTCAATCGGAGCTTCATCCACTGTCCCAGCAATTTTCGCCCCATCCCAACTTGAGCCTGCCTTTCCGCCTGTGTTGGTCCTCAGCCCTGTTCCAGCCATCGGCTCAGCGTTCTCAACCCGCCGTCTCCTTGTTGCCGCTCTCTCCAGCGGCGGAGATCCCAACCCCAGCTTATCGGCATCGCCTCTCGTTGGCCTCCCGGCGCCTCCACAATGCCCACCATATACCTCTCCTCTTGATCTAGTAGCTGCTCAGATGGACACCCCAGACTCCCCACTTCCGGGAGTCGGGACAGAGCGTCTGCGTTTGTATGCTCTCTCCCAGGCCGGTACTGGAGCTCGTACTCATAGTTGGCCAACTGTGCCACCCACCGCTGCTCCACAGCTCCTAATTTGGCTGTCTGCAAGTGTACAAGAGGGTTGTTATCAGTGATTACCTGTACCTTAGCGCTCCACAGATAGTCCTTAAATTTTTCGCTGAGCGCCCATTTCAATGCCAACAACTCCAGCTTGAATGAACTATAATTGGCATCATTCCTTTCGGCTGGATGAAGGCTCCGACTAGCGTAAGCGATCACACGTTCCACTCCTCCCTGACGTTGGGCCAACACTGCAGGTTACTGGCATCTGTGTACAGGACGAAAGGTTGGGTAAAATCTGCATAGGCCAAGATCGGGGCTTGCAACAGCTCTTGTTTCAGCCGTTGAAATGCTGTCCCACACTCAGAGTCCCAAGCAATCGATGGAGATCCACGGCCTCGAGGGCGTCCTGTCCCGGACAGAAGTTGGTTCAGGGGCTTCGGGATCTTGGAGAAGTCTTTAATGAACTGTCGATAGTACCCCACAAAGCCCAAGAAGGATCTGACTTGCCTCACTGTCTTCGGGACACTCCACTCTCGTACCGCTGACACTTTCTCCGGGTCCACAGAGACCCCAGCAGCGCTTACACAGTGGCCCAGGAACTTTACTTCTCTCCGCAACAGGTGACATTTATCCGGTTGGAGCTTCAGCCCGTACTTCTCCATGGCTTGAAAGACCTTCTCTAGATGTTGCAGATGGGACTCGAAGTCTGGGGAGTAGACAATAACATCGTCTAGATATACTAAAGTGGACTCCATCAATTGACCACCCAAACATCGCTGCATCAGTCGCTGGAACGTAGCGGGAGCGTTGCAAAGTCCGAAGGGCATCCGGTCCCACTCGAATAGCCCGAAGGGGGTCGTGAAGGCAGTCTTCTCCCTGTCTACCTCTTCCACTTGCCAATAGCCACTTGCCAGATCTAACGTGGAATACCAGGCCGACTGAGTTAAACTGGCAAGTGAATCCTCGATCCTAGGTAAGGGGAAGGCATCCTTCTTAGTCACCTGATTTAACTTCCGGTAATCCACGCAAAACCTCCAGGCTCCTGTCTTCTTCTGCACCAAGACTATGGGGGCTGCCCAGGGGCTACTGCTTTCTCGAACAATCCCTTGGTCAAGCATCCCTTACAACAGAGTTCGAACCTCAGAGTACAAGGTAGGCGGTATGGGGCGGTATCTCTCGCGACTGGGTCCGGCTTCCCCAGTGGGAATTCGGTGCTTCACCACATTGGTACATCCGTAGTCTTCATCGTGTGCAGAGAATATATGTTGCCACTTCACCAGGAGTTCTCGCAGTTTACGTGTCTGGGCCTCTTCCAACTCTTCTCCCCGCAGGGACTCACCTACCAAATGGCCGGGCATCTCTTCCCCAGCCTTCTTCGGGGGCGAGTCGGTTTGAGTTAAGGCCACCTCAACCACGGTAGGACACACTTGTCGGAAGCTCACGTCCCTTTCTTCCCTTACTTGGTGGGGATCAACCATCGTCACTCGGGCCAGTCGTTGATGTCTATGTAGGTGTATGGAATAGGGGTTCTCATTGCGTACTTTCACAGGTACTCGTCCTCGACGGACTACTGCCAATCCTCGGGCCACTTCCACACTTTGACAATCCAGATGAGGCTCCACTAATACCCAGCCTTCTGGCCCATATTCCTGTTGGGGGACTCTTACCCACACAATGGCCTCACTCCTAGCTGGCACGGACAAGGCATAACGACAGGCCACTCGGCCGGTATCTTCCCAGTCCCTTCGGACTCTAGCTGTCTGTATTCGGCGACAGTCAGCCACAATGCGTTCCCACTCTCGTTGCTCTGCAGGTGGTATCGTCTTCACGGGCCTCGCCCGGAATAGTTCTTCCCAGCACTCCGAGATTACGTTCATGCCCAGAAGGGCTCGATGGGCCCCCAAACAATGATCCTGAACGATGACTACCCCCTTCTGGGGTATGTTGATCCCATGGATCCTCAGATCAGTCAATAGGTACCCAATGTAGGGGATGTCCAACCCATTCGCTCCCTTCAAAGTCAGCCAAGGGGCCTCAGTCTCCTGCATAATCCGTCTTCCAAACAACTCCTTCGACAGACTCTCTGAAAACAGGGTGACTTGAGATCCGGTATCAACTAGACACTGTACCTTAGTACCACATACCTGGACCTCCACCACAGGGCTATGCCCAATCAATCTATTCTTCGAGCCAGTTGCTGGAGATGGGTCATCTAAAGGGGTCCCGGCCACTCGACCCACAGTGGCCGGTCGACCTAAAAACCCCCTTCTGAGCTTCGTCGAGAGCCACACTGCCGACTGTAGTGTCCGGGGGCTTCTGGGGCGGCCTGGACTTCTCGTCGGGCTTCCCCCTCTAGGGAGTTCAACACAAACTGTTGATATTGGGACGCACTTAACCCTTGGATCCCGGCCAGATATTCTATCTGGGCTTTCCACTCAGACAATCTCACCTCTGATTCTGCTCCGCCATACTTCTGGATCCAGGGGGTGCCCATAAACACGGGCATGACTCGGAGTGGGGCCTCAGGTACCTCGTCGCTGGCCATTGGGGAATTTCGGTCGCTCAACTCGAGGTGGAATCCTGCCGACTGCGCCAAATCTGTCACAGGTCGGAGCGGACCACCACTACCGTGAGTCTCGCTCCTCCCTCAGTTTCCACCCCGAGGAGGTCCCAAAAACACCCCAACGACCAAACAGACAAGAGCAGGTAGGTTAAAACAATATATATTTATTTAAAAGGGAGTGGGGAGGGGGAAAGGGATACTTTAAAAAGAAAGGCCTAGCTCTCTGGGACTGGAGAACTTTAACTCCGAGCCGCTTCTGACTCTCTCACGGGAATGTGCAGGTAGGTCTTCCCAACTTCCTCCTCTTCTCCACACGTGAAGAGTATACAGAGCAGTACACTGGGCTCTCAGCTTTGGGCGTACAGGTGAGTATACAGGAAGGTACACTGGACTCTTGGCTTTGGGCGTACAGGTGAGTATACAGGAAGGTACACTGTGCTCTTAGCTTTGGGTGTACATGTGAGTATACAGGAAGGTACACTGGGCTCTTGGCTTTGGCGTACAAGTGAGTATACAGGGCGGTACACTGGGCTCTTAGCTTTAGGCGTACCGGTGAGTATACAGGAAGGTACACTGGACTCTTGGCTTTGGGCGTACAGGTGAGTATACAGGGCGGTACACTGGGCTCTTAGCTTTAGGCGTACCGGTGAGTATACAGGGAGGTACACTGGACTCTTGGCTTTGGGCGTACAGGTGAGTATACCGGGCGGTACACTGGGCTCTTAACTTTGGGCGTACCGGTGAGTATACAGGAAGGTACACTGGACTCTTGGCTTTGGGCGTACAGATGAGTATACAGGAAGGTACACTGGACTCTTGGCTTTGGGCGTACAGGTGAGTATACAGGGCGGTACACTGGGCTCTTAGCTTTGGGCATACAGGTGAGTATACAGGAAGATACACTAGGCTCTTAGCTTTGGGTGTACAAGTGAGTATACAGGTGAGTATGCTACGCTTGTAGCTGGAATGGATGCAACTCACAGACCCGTGGATAGGCGGACGTCAGGCCTTAGCGCGTCAAGGCTTAGGTGGCTGGGGAGGGCGTATTTGCACACAGCGGACTTCTAGCCTTCCTCACTAGGACAGACTTCTAAGGAACACGTTGACGTTGACTTCCCACACGTAGTAGAACAGTCCCACGACGACACAGAGCCCTTGGCTCAATCCTGCGGACTGGCGGCAGATAAACACACAGAGTTCCTTTAACAGTATACTACTTCAATGAACATTTAGGGAGAGATACAACACCTCTTCGCTTCTGACAAGCAGGGCAGATGTAAGTACAGGTCGAGGCTGCTACACGATGGACCTAGCACGCCCACAGATGGTATTACCAAGGTGGGTAGATCGAGGTAGAGTGCCACACCATGTGATGTGCTGCTCGAGTGGGCCAATCGCTTCCTTTTCCCCTCTTCCAACAGCGGGACAAGAGATCTAGACAAGGGCGGACACCTGAAAGCACTCAACAGACGTATAAGCATACACAGAGACAGCACATAAGCTCCTTCTACGCAGCAGCCAATTCCAACTTCCCCTCCTTCGATACTCCACACAATATTCACAGCAAGCTCTTACTTCATACAGTTGCCACGCCACCACCAGGTGGGGGAAGGGGTTAATGAGTCACAGTCTCATTAACCCCTGAGTTCACTTCCTCTAATGCAGGGCTTTCTCTTCAGTCTGGTGTGTGATCGCTGACAATATTGGCACAGCACAACACTACAATTCTTCAGGTGTACACACATCAAAAAGACTCACCCACTGCACGCCACACACTCACGGTGAATTAGGGTCAGGATCACCACGTTGGGCTGGGAAATAGGTCCTGGATAGTGGAAAGGGTCGGTGGGGAGGATGACCATATGAAAACGTTGAAACCACGACCTTTCAGCACACTCTTTCCTCTTCTCAACACGTTTCCGGTGACTTCTCAGTGTAAACAATCTCTTCAAGGTAATAATACACATCAACACAATCACTTCAAAAGGAATGTTTCAACCGACTTAACATGTTTTCTTCAGCCCAGTACTCTGTTTTGACTTCGCCCAGTCTGTAATATCCGCATCAATACGTCCCTCCAACACACTGATCGCCCCGTCTCACCCACAGCGTTTGCCGGAATAAACCTCTGCCTTGCTGTTCTCCGGATGCCTTATTTATACACCTCCTCTTCTCTGAATTGCCCAATCACCAATCGCCATGTTTGTTCGCACACCTGTTCTTAATAAGCCCAAATTTTGGTTGCCTGGAGTTACCGGAACTGGCTGCGTGTTTCATGGACAACGGTCCAGGCGGAACTATTTCCGCCATTTTATGTTCCGCTACATTAAGTCACTCCGTGACACTTTCATTGAGTTGCAAACATTTTTTAGACAACCGACATTTGATCTCCTCAAAACAGTCACCCAGTACGTCCAAGGGATAAGAGCTGTCAGTTTTTGCCAGTAGATAAAACTGTGTATCATCAGCATAGCAGTGGTAGAGATCCTATATTTCTTAAAAATGGCAGCACATAAATTGAAAACAAAAGTGGGCCTAAAATGGATCCTTGGGGCACACCACATACTAGGGGAACTGATGAAGAAGAATATTTCCCCATGTTCTTTGAGATAAGAGGCCAACCACTGCAAGCCGACACCTTGAATACCCACCACCTTTTCCAACTGATGTAACAAGATACTATGGTCGATCATATCAAAAGCAGTGCTTAAATCCAATAAGACAAGCACTGCGTGCGAACCGGTATCTAGGATCTAGGTTGTTGTACATACATCTGCTAATGCCAATGAATGGACAAATTTAAAAAAAGTTATTAGTTCAAGTTGAATTAATATAAAACCGTATACATTTCATTAATATTCCCCCAGTACAGGACACCAGTACAACCCAACACACAATGAAACACAAAACAGAGATGCAACTACAACACTTATTACTTCCATTACATGTTTCTTTTCAAATAACCCATCCTTTACATTCAATTAGGAATTTCAATTACATTTTTAGGCCTATACTTTTACACACTTGTCAAGTTTGGTTTTGGGATTTGGTTCATGTTTATGTTTTCATGTCTTTTATTGTGTAATTTTGCCTCAGTCATGTTTCCTGGTTCTTGTCATGTGACCTCCTTGCCCTTATGGGATCATGTGATGTGCTTCCCTAGTTTCAGGTGTCTTGTTCTGATTGGTTCTCTTGTCTATGTGTCATGTTCCATTGGTTGGTCTAGTCATGTCCACAGTTATTATTAGGCTGATTTGAGATGAGCAAAATCTGCACAGAACCGTTCACCGGTTATGACCGCGAGATGCATGCCGGTTAGAAACGTGTCCGAACGTGGTCCGACTTGCTGTGATGTCATGCTGACGTGTGTCAAAAGTCTCTCGCGATGGCAAGGCGGATCCAAATGCTCTCCAGAGACTGCGCTGAGCAAAAGCATGATGGGAAACGACTTGCTGACGACACAGCTTAATGCTTATTGGTTTAAACAACCGTGATGTATGATTCTTTTTTTAAATGTTTGATTTGAAAACTCTGATATCATGTTTTTATGTGTGAATATTCCCAAACTCTCAGACAGTGCGATCTCTCTGTGGGTTATGTGATTGTTGTCATATTTATTAAAAAAATAAAAAAACATGTAAGTAATTAAAGTAAAAATGATTGATAAAAACGTCTTTCGAATGGAAATAAATAACAAAAACTTTGGGTGTCTTGTTCATAATATTTATTTTTATATAAAAGTAACAGAACTTAAATTACATCCAGTTTATCAGCAACAAAGCGCACAAGTGTGAATCCCGCTATATCCGCCGTTGATCTCGCAGGTGATCCACTACGAGAAGAGAGATCTGTCGTCTTGCCTTCACTTGTTTCACTCCTCCCCTCACTGCAGATGCCTAGTTTCATTAGCTGTGTCCCAAAATGAAGGGCGCGCACTTCGAAGGCCGCATTTGAAGTGCTAATGCGTCATAGCGGCACTACGAAGGGTGTCGCAATTCGAACGCGACTTCAAAATGCTTTTATATGAATGAATGAATGAATGAATGTCCCTCGCTGACGACGGTCCATTACCAAAAGTCTCCTCCAAAGGCTGAATGTAAAGCCCTGGCCGGGATGCACAGAACAATATTTCTATAAAAAAAAATTTTCAATGCAAGTTATTTGTAAAAGTAACAAAGTAATTGCTGTCTATTGTTCATTTCCGTTAACTTGAAATGTGTAGTCTAAATAAAAGAGAAGTGGTTCTTCTGTACATTGTTTATTTTTGAAATGCAAGTTATAATTTGTACATTAAACAAATTCATATATGTTCATATGGTCATACATATATTTTCTTGTCAAGTAAATGAAAATAAATTGGTCTATACATTACTTAAAGTACTTTTTAGAACTATTCATAGGCCTACAATATAACTTAAGTTTAACATCAGAAACAACAGAAATTTAAATGAACAGCTAAAACAGAAGAAAACATTTGTAAGTACACTTTAATTGAGCTGAGCGGGAGACGCTGGTGGAGCTGGACCGGGATGGGGAATAATGCACAATAGAGACCAGGCCTGTGCCAGCGGGACATCATCTTCATCTGGGATGAGTTCATATTTCCACTGTCCGCAGGTTTGCGGGGCTGAATCGGTCGACGGCTGCCATGTCATAAAAAGTACGCTACAATGCATCTGAGATGATGGGCGTTGAATAAAAATAAGTAGGCTACTTAAATAAAGACTTGGACGTAAATATAAATGTTTAAAATATATTGTAACAGTTACATTTAACATAAGAAATTAACTGTTAACTAATAGTTGCAACTTAACGATTAAATATTTAACCATAGGCTACAGATTTATTTGCTTATGATTCGGTCTCCCATTGTCGCAGGCTTTGAAGCATGTCAAAATCCAATAAAACTCATTAAAAAAAACTTTTCTGCTCCATTTCTCTTTTTAAAATATCCTCGCGAACATCCGCTGTCAGTTGTCACACACCTGCTATAGCTCACTCGGTTCAGTGTTGCCAAATCTGGAATTGCGCTGCATTTACTGTTGCTGTGGGTTGTTTGTAGCCTATAGTCCACAAAGGTTTAAGGTGTCTTTACTTTAGCAATATTTCTACCGCCCGCGTTTTGGCCCATTTTGCCCAATTTTGGTCGTGATTCTGCTACTTTTGTTCAACAATTGGCCTTCGAAGTGCGCACCCTTCACTTTGGGACACCGCTACAGTCTTGTCATGTGGTTGAGTTCTGGTTGTTCATTGGTTGTCATAGTCACGTGTTCCCCTAGTCTCTGTATATATAGTCCTCATGTTTGCCTCATCAGTTTGTCAAGTATTGTTCCCTGTATCATTGTTGATGAGTTTATATTTCTTGTTCAGCCAAGCCAAGCCAAGTCGTATTCCTGTTTATGTTCTGGGTTTAATAAATGCGGCATTTGGGTTCAATTACAACTTGCCTCCAGTGGAATATGTAAAAAAAAAAAAAAAAAAAAAAAAAGTTTCACTAGTCAAGCAATAATGGGTGCATCTGATGTATGCAGTTAAACCTAGAATTGATTTCTTAATTCTATCATTGAGTAAAGAAGAGCAAAAGTTAGTTACATGGGTTTTGTTATATATAAAGATACTTAGCTTTAGGTCATTTTTTTAATTTGCATCCTAATTCCAGAGTCTTTACTGAACTCCCCCCAAAGACTTAGATCCTCTGGAGATGTTTCCACGTGTCGAGATGTTTTCACCACTTTTCTACGTATTACTATAAAGTCAAAGTCAAAGTCAAAGAGTTTTATTTGTCACATACACAGTTATATACAGAGTATGCAGCTGGCAGTGAAATGTATTTGGTGTTGTGCGAGTCACACCGAGTCGCCATTGGGGCGCCTTCTTAAGTTGGACAGAAAATACAGCATAACATGAGGATAGGTAGGGAGGGGTGAGGAGATGAAAAAAAAAACAACCCCCAGACTATGCTCCTACGGGAGCACAGTTTGAGAACAGTAAAAAAACATCTCAGCAACATGAGCACACATTACAACATGAAACAGCACACGTTACAACATGAAACACGACTTGCAACAGGGGAGAGGAATTAGGGGGGTTGAGGTGTCCCAGCACAGCCAGGCGTCCCGGTCCTGCAGCCATTTCAGGTGCTGGTCACAGACCCGCTTGTCAGACTGGGGGTACAAAGCGGCGAAGGTGAGAGATGGGTGTGTGCATAATGTGTGTGTGTCTGTAGAGTTCATGTGCATGTTTGTGTAGGCCTGGAGAGTCACGCCTGGCACCCTAATCTCGGTGCTCCAGTCCGCAAGTTGCTGTGGAGACAACCTTGATCAGATCCCAGTCCGAGTCAGCAGGTGGTTGGGGGATGAGTGCAAGAGCGTCTTCCTGCAGTGCTCTTCTGGGGGAGTTGTTGTCTCAGCAGCGGCCTTGGCCAAGGCCGTGCTGGTTGAGGGAGCCGAAAGCAGATAAGATTGGAATTTGTTTGGTCTGGGAGCGAGTAGCCACAATTTATGACTACTCTCTTAGTTCGTTCTGGTCTCTGAAACCATTTTGTAGAGCAGTGAGCTTTTCCGTGATGATATCCATCTTGCGTTGCAACTCCATGATGTTATCCATGTTGCGGTTAGTAGTCCCAGTTTGAGAGATGACCGCTCTGGCCACTGCTTCAATCATGACGGGCAGCCTTGTGGAGCTTTGAACAGCTGTCACCGCTTCCTGAATTCTTCGGTATCCCAGGGCAATGCCTGATCCAATCAGCAGAAACCCTGTTACCATGAAACCGAATAGGTAGATGTCTTCAATGTCCTCTACGGAAAGTGCCGCTAGACACACAACATGCCACCTCTCCCACGCGTCCATCGTGTAGCCAGCAGCAAAAGTTCCGGCAGGGCAGTCAGGTTCCCCCGAACCCAAGCTTCTCGTCGAGAAGATGGTGTCAATTGCGTTGAGAGACCAGTTGATCAAATCCATAATTTTTAGTTCGAGAGCAGTGCGTGGAGAGTCTCTTGCCTGTAAAGGCAAATATTAGTTATATAGCAATTCTCAGGTATACGAATCTCCAGATATTTCAGGACCAAACTGAGAATGGCTTTAGTGAGAGGACAGCCCTCTTGTAACTCTCTGAAATTATCAGAAGGATTGCTACTCTTAGCGAGAATACTCTCTAAAATGCTGGACTCCTCTGTCAAACCTAATCCACCATGAACTAAACCCTCAAGAATGTTGAAATCCCTTGAGTGGATCTTTTTCTCATGTGACTGACACACAATTCTTCAAGAAGGTCCATCTGATTTGTCTTGGTTTTTCTGAAAAGGCCACAGTGTAACAGTCCCCTGTGTTTGGTTGGCTCTTTTTCTCAGTGAAGACCTCCAGTAACATCTTGAGACGTTTGGCCAAGATCATAGTAAATATCACATAATCCACATTGAATTGTTTTCTCAAACCTGTTGTGGTGTGCTCTTTAAAAAAATCTGGTATTTCTTTACATTTTAGCAAATGATTGAAAAATAGTTTTAAGGATTCTGTTATTGGACAGCAAGATATCTTGTATGTCTGTAATCTTTTGCCATCCCAATATTGCTGCCCAGAATCAGTCTAAGACTTGATCACACTCAGTATTTCTGCCCCATTAATCTGTCCTGTTCTTTCATCTCTACTGTATTCAATCAATTCATTAAACCCAGAAGCAATGTTTGGCTTGTCATTTCTGGCCTATTCACTAAGAGTAAGACTTAAAACTAAAAGCTTATTATCTGAAATATTAATCTCATTTGCACTGCTTTCAATTCTGACATTATGTACTTGTTCTATGCTATGTTCTGGCACGAGGAACATGTCTAATCTAGAGGAACTTTCATTCTGAGAATGTGTGGACTTCTTGGCGGTCGGGTTACAATATGCCCAAGTGTCCATGAGATTTAGAGAAGCAGTGAATTCGTTGAATATGTCCCACTGTGTTGTATGTGTTAGAACTTTGGCTGTGGATTTTCGATCAAAGCTAAGGTCCAGAACTGTGTTGAAATCTCCTCCAATCACAAGCACGCCCTCAGCCGTTTCCTTCAAGTAATCCTTCAATCTGTTCAGCATATCTTTTTCATCTGGGTGATTGTACACATTAATAAGAGTGAACATCTGACCATAGAGATGACAGAAGAGTAATCCTGAACTGTAATCCTCATCATGGCACAAGTACTAGAAAGGTACATCAGCTTTTATCAGGATTGCCACTCCCTTGCTTAGAGAATCATAGATTGTGAAGTGACATTTCCAGCCTTTAATACGTGATAATGTACTGTAATTTTCTTGCCCAATATGTGTCTCTTGCAAAAAGACGACTTCAGGACCTTGTCTTCTGAGATCTTCACTAATATTGTCAAACTTTGGAGATGTTTTGTTCTCAACCCCATTAACATTCCATGAGACAAAGCGAAGTTTTTTTTTTCTTTTTCTTTTTCTTTTTCTGCCATTGCTGATTTGACACGGAGGCTCTGTGGAGCAAAGAACATAGAAAGGTTTTTACATGATCCCCAATGTTTCTATAAAATGATAAAACAATGTAGATGCTGACCATGAACATTTGTTAATCGTTAAAAAGCATTGCAGTGATAGCACAGGTATTCACAGGTACTTGAATTGTGTTCAGATACATTTTAATATTCATCCTTGGGTTAAAAAAACACTTTTTTCAAACTTGCAGGCACTTTTGGGGCCATTCACATACTCAAAAACGCTTGAAACTTCACACACGGCAAAGGTCCTCAATGGCTCAGCCCTTTTCACATTCAGTTACCAAGCTTCACAGATCTCATCGGGTCAAACAACTTCCGCACCCTAAGTCATACAGGAAGTTTTCCTCCTTGAACATTTCTTCAAAAAAAACGTAACGTTAGTGACTAACGAATGGGGGTTTTGCTTAGAAGCCTATCATCTTCGAGCTTAGAGAAAACGCCCAATGGCGTGCCAATGCCATGGGGCATGCGGAATTTGCATACGTAACTCCGCCTCACCGCGTGAGTATATAAGGAAGTACGTGGCAATATTGCATTATGTTACCTGCTTGAGGAGCCAAGACTGAACTCCTGCGTACCAGGTAGCACAGCTGATGTGGCAATGGGACGTTACGTCTCCGTTCCCTCCTCAGGGAACGAGGGTTACATCCGTAACCGAGACGTTCCCTTTCGTTCAGTCACTACGACGTAATGTTAGTGACTAACGAATGGGGGTCCCAATATAATCCCGCCACTCAGCTGTCTTACAGTGCCCTGCGTAAGTGTGAGTGCCCTGTCGTAAGACTAGTACGGACGAAGGACTCCCACTTATCACAGGAATACCAAGGTACACTGGGAAGCATATCCCAGTGAGGGAATGCCAAGATGCCTACCCGTGGGGAGGACTTAAGAGTACACATATGACCCGCTAAGGGCTGCATATGGGAAAACTCTAGGGTACCAGCCGAAGGTGGATTTTTAACCCTAGGGGTGGTGGGGACACGCCAAGGGAAGAAACCCGCTCACTGCGGAGACTTACGGTGAAATACACGTGAGGGGGTCGCCGGAGGGGAACCATGCACACGGGGCACCTGGCCGGACACGAGGGTCTGGGCTTGCTAGAGGGCAGACACACAGGTATCGGCGTAAGCAGTGCTGGAGGAACTCAGGGCTCTCGGGGAGCTCACCTGAGGAGATATCGCACGTATCCAGTCCGAGGAGTGGAGTGGCGAGCAAGCGAAGACACCTGAGCCTGGCCCATTACCGGCCCCTCGGGGGGGCGAGTACATAGTCGGACACTGGCTCCACTCGGAGATTGTAGAATCTGGTGAATGTGTTAGGTGTCACCCAGCCTGCAGCTCTGCAGATGTCTGTTAGCGAGGCGCCATGCGCTAGAGCCCAAGAGGAGGCCACACTCCGAGTGGAGTATGCCCTCGCACCAAGGGGACATGGTCGACCTTGCTGCTGGTAAGCCAAAACAATGGTGTCCACTATCCAGTGAGACAGCCTTTGCTTTGAGAGAGCACTTCCCTTCCGCTCTCCACCATAACAGACAAAGAGCTGGTCTGAGGTCCTGAAACACTGCGTCATGTCTATGTAAGCGCGGAGGGCGCGTACTGGACAGAGCAATGCCAAGGCTGGGTCTGCCTCCTCCAAAGGCAGCGCTTGCAGGTTCACCACCTGGTCTTTGAACGGAGTGGTGGGAACCTTAGGCACATATCCAGGCCGGGGTCTCAGGATCATGTGAGAGTTAGCCGGCCCGAACTCCAGGCACGCTTCGTCAACCGAAAATGCCTGCAGGTCCCCGACCCTCTTAACTGAGGCCAATGCGGTCAGCAGAGCCATCTTCATAGACAGTAACTTAATATCAACCGACCGTAAAGGCTCAAAGGGAGGCCTCTGCAGAGCACTTAGAACTACTGAGAGGTCCCAAGAGGGTACGAGAGGAGAGCGAGGAGGATTCAGTCTCCTCGCCCCCCTCAGGAACCTGATGACCAGGTCATGCTGACTTACCTTTTTGTTCTCCAAGAGATCGTGGTGGGCAGATATTGCGGCCACATAAACTTTGAGGGTGGAGGGAGACAGCAATCACTCCAACCCCTCTTGGAGGAACGAGAGCACGGACCTGATCGGGCATTTCCAGGGGTCTTCTTGGCGGGAAGAGCACCAGGTGACGAAGAGGTTCCACTTCAACACATAGGCATGCCGAGTGGACTAGCCGAAGTGATGGTGGCGACCACCGTAGGTGGCAGGCCACTCAACCCTGCCGCGTCCCGTCCAGAAGCCACACGTGGAGGTTCCACAGGTCGGGACGCGGGTGCCATAGGGTGCCCCGTCTCTGAGTAAGGAGGTCCGGTCTCAGAGGAATAGGCCAGGGAGGGGCTGTCGCAAGGATTATGAGTTCGGGGAACCAGGTCCGGCCGTGCCAGTACGGGACGACCAGAAGGACCTGCTCCTTGTCCTCCCTGATCTTGCACAAGAGCTGTGCGAGTAGGCTCACTGGGGGGAACGCATATTTGCGTAGGCCCCGCGGCCAGCTGTGCGCCAGTGCATCCGTGCCGAGCGTACCCTCGGTCATGGAATAGAACAGGCTGCAGTGGGAAGAGTCGTGGGAGGAAAACAGATCTACCTGCGCGTCCCCAAACTGTTCCCAAATCAGCTGGACCGTCTGGGGATGGAGTCTCCATTCTCCCGGGAGAGGCTGAAACCGCGAGAGCTCGTCGGCTGCGTGGTTCAGGACTCCCGGAATATGGACAGCACGAAGGGAGCCTCAGGCGCTTCTGACTCCATAGAACGCGATGGCGGGCGAGTTGAGACATACGGCGGGAGCGTAGACCGCCCTGGTGGTTGATGTACGCTACTATGGCCGTGTTGTCTGTCCGGACAAGCACATGTTGACCCTTCAGCAATGCACGGAAGAGGTGCAGGGCGAACCGTATTGCCAGCAACTCGAGGCAATTGACATGCAGGAGGCACTGGGGTCCTGTCCAGGAGCCCGCGGCTGCTTGTCCATTGCACATGGCACCCCAGCCCGTGGCAGAGGCATCCATCGATACGACAACATGCCTGGAAACTCGTTCTAAGGGCACACCGGCCCTTAGAAAACTGAGGTTCGACCACGGGGTGAGCGTCTGTAAGCAGGCCCGAGTCACTTGGACTGCCATGCCCATCTGTGAAGCTGAAGCCAGGCGTCCAGAGACTGCACCAACGGGGTCATACGGACGGCAGACGCGGGGGCCAGCAGCTGAACAAAAGATTCTCCCCCGGCCCTCCACCGGGGGAAGGAGCGGCCCTGCTGCCGTCTCCTGGAAAGAACTACCCATCCCTGAGTTGTCCGCGCCAGGAGCGCCATTTAGCCTGGCGTTTTTTCGTGGGCTGCGGGGCTGGAGCGGACTGGGATGCCTTCCTGCGGTTGCCTCTGCGCGGCCCGGGTGGAGGCTGCTGCTTGGGTGGCGCAGAGGCTGAGGGAACCGCAGGAGGGCGCCCTCGGCGGGGAGCAGGCTGAGGCAACTGCGTGGGCGGTGGGGTGGAGGCAACAGCTGACCGCCGGGGCAGTATGTGTTTGATGGCCTCAGTCTGCTTCTGAGCGGCCGAGAACTGTTGGGCGAAGCTCTCGACCGCCCCGCCGAATAGCCCATCCTGGGATATGGGGGCGTTGAGGAACCGGGTTCGCTCAGCGTCACGCATATTGGCCAGGGTGAGCCATAGGTGTCGCTCCTGGACCACAGCTGTGGAAATCACCTTCGTCGCCCGGAGAGCGAGGTCGGTGGCGGCACGCAACTCATTGCTGAGTCCTGGGTCAGCCAAATGCCACAGTCGGGATGGCAGGAGCCGGCCCCGATGTAGACGCCTGAACACGGACCGGGTCAGGTGCATGAGAGGGGGGTGTGGGCCGAGGCATGAGCGTCGGAGCTTTGTTCCACACCGTCACCCTCAGATCACCCTGGCCACCAGCCAAAGTGCAGCCTCCAGAGGAGACCGCAGATTGGGGTGTGGCAGAGGGGACTCTCGCTCCGGCATCCGCACGGAGTTCACGGAATCTCGATCGTAACACAGAGATGGCCATGTTCCCGCAGAGAGAACATGAATCATCCACGAGCGCTGCCTGAGCGTGCTGAAAGCCCAAACACGTCCTAAACATCCTGAAAAGGACGTGCCACGCGCAAGCTCTTTTGTGAGAGGAAAACCTTGCAGTCGATGCCGAAGCGCCCAGGGAAACACACACCAGCTGTCAGACGGACCACTGCGCAGATCAGCAGGCAGGAAGTATGCGATCACTGGAACGCGCCGTTACACCAACACCGACTGGAAAGCTGGTCGTCTCGAAGAAGCTGACAGAGTCTCAGAAGGCTTGTTGAGGAGTGAAGAGGTAGGTTCTCTTGGCTCCGAAAGCAGAAACATAATGCGATATTGCCACGTACTTCCTTATATACTCACGCGGTGAGGCGGAGTTACGTATGCAAATTCCGCATGCCCCATGGCATTGGCACGCCATTGGGCGTTTTCTCTAAGCTCGAAGATGATAGGCTTCTAAGCGAAACCCCCATTCGTTAGTCACTAACGTTACGTCGTAGTGACTGAACGAAAGGGAACAAGTATTTGAATGCTGAGCATTTACATCAAGCACTGCAGACGCTTCTACACAGTAGTGAGAGAATGGGCCACTCTCAGGAGTGTGTGTGTGTGTGTTCGCTTCTACACACAGTAGTGAGAGAATGGGCCACTCTCAGGAATGTGTGTGTGTGTGTGTGTGTGTGTGTTCGCTTCTACACACATTAGTGAGAGAATGGGCCGCTCTCAGGAGTGTGTGTGTGTGTGTGTGTGTGTGTTGGCTTCTACACACATTAGTGAGAGAATGGGCCGCTCTCAGGAGTGTGTTTACTGACAAGAGTCATCAGCCAATCAGATTTTGATGTGTAGTGATAGAACGGCCCAGAGGCCCAGCGATGTGTTGGCGCTACCCCTCGCTGATATCATCCGCCGTTTAAAGTTTTCGCGGGTTGTGAGCGATCTATGTGAAATGGCCACTGCGGATGACGGGCTGCGCGAGCCTCGTGTTCCTCCTGTTGTCAAGCCTGTAACGTTAGCTGACAAGATGTGTTTATCTGTGTCTCTTTTGATGTTCTTGTTGGTCTGTGTTTTTGTTTGTTTGTTTAAGAGTATTTGTGTCAGTGAGTAGATTTTGATTAATTTCACCAGTTGCCTAAACGGTGATACTTGAGTGTAGTGGCATCAATAAATTGTTAAATTGCCTTTTATTCTCGCGTGTCCTTTTATGTTGCTTGTCCCCTTCCCGACGAGCTTTGAAAGCAGGGTTCGTAACAGTAGTTCATACAGTGCATGCTTGTATCAGTGTGTGTGTGTGTGTGTGTGTGGCGTTGTTATTATGGCAGCGGCGTGGGGTGTGTTGATCGTTAGTGAAGGCCCTGACTGAAACCCCACGGTACGCCACTGCTTTTATCAGGGATTTACTTATTACAGGGATTTATTATAATCCCCCTGGAGCAACATGGAGTAAAGTGTTACAAGTAGACAGGAGGCAGACACAGATGTAAACAGGTATGGTTAGTTTATGAGACCACAGTAGAGCATGTGATGTGGAGCAGGTGAGTAAACCAGATGATGGTAGATAAGATGGTGATACGAGAGAGAGAGTTACTGTCTTTTGTATTGAAGGTGGAATGACGCTGGAGCCTGGAGGTAACTGGAGACTGGAGATAGCTGGAGACTGGAGATCGCTGGAGTACAGGGGGACGGACAGGAACACACCCACACAACAGACAAGGAACACGGAAGGAAGGAGACACGCTGGAGACAGGTAGTATCAGTAGTAGAGTCCTTGAGGTAAGCATAGGCAGAAGTATATGCGAACGAGACCGGACGTGGAGTGCTGTGTGCGTGTGCTTGTTATGGTGCTGGTGATGAGTGCCATGATGAGATGCAGGTGATAGTGATCAGTACTCTGGGGATGGAGTGCGCTGTGATTGGTGGAGGGTGGAACCTGACGTGTCTGTGACAGTACCCCTCCCTCCACGGCCCGCTCCAGAGGGCAGAGAACCCCGACGCCGTGGTGGTCGTCCTCTACCCCGCGGAGCTGGCTTCTCAGGATGACTGTCGTGGAATGTCTGGAGTAAACTGGGATCTAAAATGTCGTTCCTTGGGACCCAGGAGCGTTCCTCAGGACCATATCCTTCCCAATCCACAAGATATTCCAGCTGACCACTACGACGTCGGGAGTTCAAGATCTCAATGACCTTGTAGGCCGTACCGTCCTCCAGGATGAGTGGAAGTGGGGGTTCGGCGGGAACTACGTCAGGTCCTGTGGGGGAAACAGAGGGATGGTGAGCCTTGAGTAGTGAAACATGGAAAGTAGGATGTATACGATACCCTTGTGGCAGACGGAGTTGATATGTGACCGGGTTGACCTGCTTGGTGATGGGGAACGGGCCAATGAACCTGGGACTCAGCTTTTTGCAAGGCAGACGCATTCTGATGTCTCGGGTAGAAAGCCACACCAGCTGACCAGGTTGGAAGACGGGGGTGTCAGAACGCCGAAGATCTGCGACCATCCTGCGTCTGCGCAGGGCCCGTTGCAACTGATGGTGAGCTGAGTCCCAGACCCTCTCGCTCTCTCGGAACCAGTAGTCCACAGCAGGAACGTCGGAGGGTTCCCCATCCCAGGGGAACAGTGGAGGTTGGAAGCCGAGTATGCATTGGAATGGGGTGAGTCCAGTGGTCGACTGCTTCAGGGAGTTTTGGGCGTACTCGGCCCAACCTAGGAACTGGTTCCAAGAGTCCTGGTGGTCATGACAGAAGGTACGTAGGAAGCGGCCAATTTCCTGAACCTTCCTTTCCGTCTGCCCGTTTTACTGTGGATGATACCCCGACGTCAGGCTAACGGCCACACCTAGGAGCGAGAAGAACGATCTCCATACTCGGGATATGAACTGGGGACCTCGATCGGATACTATGTCTTCAGGTACTCCGAAGTATCTAAAAACTTGATTGAAGAGTGTTTCGGCTGTTTCCATGGCAGTAGGCAGACCTGGGAGTGGGATCAGACGACATGATTTAGAGAAACGATCTACTACCACTAGGATGGTGGTATTACCGTCTGAGACCGGCAGGTCAGTGATGAAATCTACTCCTAGGTGTGACCATGGGCGTTCTGGAACGGGCAGAGGAAGGAGCTTACCAGCTGGAAGATGACGTGGAGACTTGGAAATGGCACACTCCCTACAGTCCTGCACGTACCTTCTGACATCCTTTGCCATCCCTGGCCACCAGAAGCGTTCTTTTAGCAACGAGAGGGTTTCATTGACCCCCGGGTGACCAGTACCGAGTGACGTGTGAGCCGAGTGAATGGTGGGAGTGCGTCGTGTCCGAGTGAGGTACAGCAAGCCAGGTGGACAGCCCGGCGGAGGGTTCGTGGAGGCATTGGAGGAGGGAATGGTTTCTTTGGACCAGGTAAGAGGACTTACAATGAGGGAGCTTGGAATAATGGGTTCTGGTTCTTCGATCTGATCGTCAGGGGCATGAAGACGGGAGAGAGCATCAGCTTTAAGATTCTTGGTACCGGGACGATAGGAGATGGTGTAATTGAAACGGGAGAAGAACATGGCCCAACGGGCTTGTCTGGGGTTTAGTCTCTTGGCTGATCGAAGATACTCAAGGTTTTTATGATCTGTTAGCACCAGGAACGCATGTTTGGCTCCCTCCAACCAATGCCTCCACTCTTCCAAGGCAAGCTTGACTGCAAGAAGTTCCCTGTCCCCGATGGAGTAGTTGACCTCCGCCGGGCTGAGCTTGCGGGAGAAGAAGGCGCATGGATGAAGTCTACTTGGCGTCCCCTGCTGCTGAGACAACACCGCTCCCACTCCGGTTGTGGAGGCGTCCACCTCCACGACGAAGGGCTTTTCCGGGTCTGGATGGACTAGGAGGGGAGCGGTGGTGAAGGCTTTCTTGAGGTGGCAGAAGGCGTTGGTGGCTGCCGGGGTCCAGGACAGAGACTTGGGTTTGTTGCGTAACATACTGGTGAGGGGATGAGTGATGGAGCTGTAACCTTTGATGAATCGTCGATAGAAATTGGAGAAACCTAGGAAGCGCTGGAGTTCTTTTATAGTGGTGGGTTCTGGCTAGGTTGTGATGGATTCCACCTTCCTCTCGTCCATCCGGATGCCACTGTGATCAATGTGGTATCCCAGGAAGGAAACTGAAGCTTGGTGGAAAGAACACTTTTCGGCCTTGAGGAATAGATGGAACTGACGTAGACGGTTGAGGACCTCCGCAACGTGTTGGCGATGTTCGGCCTGGCTCCGGGAGTAGATGAGGATGTCGTCGATGTAGACTAGGACGAATCGATGGAGAAACTCCCGGAGCACCTCATGGATGAAATCCTGGAATACGGAGGGGGCGTTTACCAATCCATACGGCATGACTAGGTATTCATGGTGTCCAGTAGGGGTAATAAAGGCAGTCTTCCACTCGTCCCCCTCACGTATCCGGATGAGGTTGTACGCGCTGCGGAGGTCCAACTTGGTGAACAAAGTGGCACCGCGGAGATGTTCGAGGGCTGCTGGGACGAGAGGAAGGGGATACCGGAACTTAACTGTGATCTTGTTGAGGGAACGATAATCGATGCATGGCCGCAAGCCTCCGTCCTTTTTTGCCACGAAGAAGAAGCTGGACGCAGCAGGGGAAGTAGACGGCCTGATGTAACCTTGGACGAGGGCTTCCTGGATGTATTCCTCCATGACCTTCTCCTCCGGGATGGGTAGTGGGTATATCTTACCCCTTGGTACTGGTTCACCCGGAAGCACCAGTCCCATGGCCGGTGTGGAGGCAGCTTGGAAGCCCGTTGCGGGCAGAAGACATTGCTGAAGGGGGCGTACAACTGGACTTGTTCAACTGGACTTTCGATGGATGTGGCACAGAGAGTCAGATCAGGCAGAGATGAGGATGGAAGAGGAAGTTCAGTCAGACATTGTGAGAAGCAAGTGTCGCCCCACTTCAGGATTTCGCCTGTTTTCCAGGAGATGGTAGGGTTGTGCTGCTCCAACCAGGGGCGCCCCAGAACCACGTCAGCGGTCGAATCCTCCAGAACCAGCATGTGAGCCTCTTCCCGATGTAAAAGCCCTACTTGGAGAGTGACTGGTCCAGCCACGGTACGGACGTGCTTGCGACTGAGGGGTCTGCCGGTTATGGAGCTGATCCTGTAGGTGGTCGGAGACGGAGTGGTCTTGAGGCGTAACTGGCGGCAGATGGCACCGGAGAGGAAGTTGCCGGCTGACCCCGAGTCGAGGAGCGCGACCACTGAAAGGGAGACATTAAAGGCAGTAAGGGTGACGACAGTGGTGAGTGGTTTCATTTTATGATCAGCAGGAATAATGGCACTCACCATGGGTCGCGGAGGTCGTGTGGGGCATGCACCTATGACATGCCCAGGCTCACCACAATACAAACAGAGACGTAGGGTCAGCCGACGGCGGCGTTCTTCAGGGGTTAGTCGGGAGTTCTCTAACTCCATGGGTTCGTGGGCTGGTTCTGGGGTGCTGATGGGTTCGGATCGGCGGAAGGGCACGTTGATGTGATACTGGTCCTGGTGCTCTTGGATACACGCCTGCATGCGAGTGGCACAGCGAATGGAATGCTGGATGAACTTCTCAAGGCCGATGGAGTCCTCGCATGCAGCGAGATGCAGCCGTACCCGAGGTTCCAATCCTTGCCGAAATGTAGTTATCAGCGCCTGTTCATTCCATCAGCTGACTGCTGCAAGCGTTCTGAATTGCAAAGCATAATCGTAAATAGACATGGATCCCTGTTTCAAATTATAAAGTTTCTCACCAGCTGACGAATCTGTGATTGGCTTCCCAAACACCTCCCGGCAGTGGGAAATGAACGCTGTGTATGATTGCGTTACCGCACCCTGTTGTGACCAGATGGAATCGGCCCACATTAATGCTTTGCCGCTGAGCTGAGAAATAATGAAGGCGATCTTAGAAGTGTCGCTCGGGTACAAGTGCGGCTGCATCTCCAGGACCAGTGTGCATTGCAGCAGGAAGCCGCTGCAATTCTCCCCCGATCCTGAGTAGGGCGCCGGTTTGGCCATGGGACTAGCATACGGAGGTAGTGAAGGAGGGTTGTTGACAGATGGGTTGGTGTTAGCTGGTGCAGGTGAATGAACAGTAACTGGAGTGGGTTGTGGAGGAAATGTACGCCGAAGCGCATCTACCAATTCCTGGAAGGGATCCGGTTGGCTCATACTGGGTCTCGGTTATGTCCCGGTCTTCTGTTACAAGTAGACAGGAGGCAGACACAGATGTAAACAGGTATGGTTAGTTTATTAGACCACAGTAGAGCATGTGATGTGGAGCAGGTGAGTTAACCGGTTGATGGTAGATAAGATGGTGATACGAGAGAGAGAGTTACTGTCTTTTGTATTGAAGGTGGAATGACGCTGGAGCCTGGAGGTAACTGGAGACTGGAGAGTCCTTGAGGTAAGCATAGGCAGAAGTATATGCGAACGAGACCGGACGTGGAGTGCTGTGTGCTTCTTATAGTGCTGGTGATGAGTGCCATGATGAGGTGCAGGTGATAGTGATCAGTACTCTGGGGATGGAGTGCGCTGTGATTGGTGGAGGGTGGAACCTGACGTGTCTGTGACATAAAGTGCCTTGCTGAAGGACACACTGGTGGTGATGGCTTCGATTGAACCAGCAACCTTCTGCACATCAGTGGTTTAACCCACTAGACCACTCTCTCCAAGTCAACTTTATTTATATAGCGCTTTTTACAATGTGGATTGTCTCAAAGCAGCTTTACAGTGTTAAACTGGAAAATAATGCAACATAATTTTATTCAGCCGTACAGCTGTTCTGGAGAAAATGCTGATGTCATCAGTTCATTTCAATTATCATACAGTCACAGTGTGGGCTTTAGATCAGTAATTAGATCAGTAATTTAGTTTATATGGTTAATTTTGTTTAATAATTAGAATTATTTGGATATTCAGTAGAAAATTTAGTGTCCCCAACTGAGCAAGCCAAGCCAGAGGCAACAGTGGCAAGGAAACCAAAACCCCATCAGGAGCAGAATGGAGGAAAATAAACATCTGGAGAATTAGCTTTTGTAGATATTTGTGTGTGTAATGTGTTAAATATCCATAATCCCAAGGGCAGTTGACATAGTCATTCTGTATAACCAGCCTTGGTCATTCGGTAAAACTGATATAGTAAATATTTAAATTGAATAATATTTTTTTAATAACTAAAGGAAATACAATAATACAAATATAAAGCAGATTAGGCTTTTTTCTACATTTTCCCTTTTCTTCTTTTCATTGTGCAATGTTTTACTTGAATATGTTGGAGGGCTTAGAGACATTTTATGACATTTATGAGATCAGTGATAATGTTAATATTTCTGCCATGTTAAACACTATACACCATCTCAACATCAATGTCAAATCAGGTTTGTTCATGAATAATTATCTGCAAATTAATAATTTAAAATATATTCATGCTTAAACTTTTTTGGTGACAAATGTTGTCCATCTTATAAAAAAATGACTAAAGCTGTGTAGATTGATATGACAACTCGTAAACACACTAAGTTTGGTCATGCTGGCATGTGTGGAAAGTGTTAAACCATGTGTGATACAACTAACCCACGTTAGGCTGTGTCCCGCTCATCCCTACACATTGTGGATGAATTTAACTTATCTAAGCAAATTATTAATAAAACATATAGGCTAAATATCAGTTGACTATGTTTACTTTCTTCACGAACACAGACGAAAATGAAAAGACTATCAGTTAGAGCTCAGCTTTAGGAGGGTATTGACAAATAATCTACTGCCCACTGACATGGTTTTGAAAGCTATTTATTATTATTATTATTTTGACCGTCTTAAAAATGCACATATGTAGATCAGAAAAATCTAAATGTTCTCTGGGGAGCATTCCCCCAAACCTCCCTAACTACCTCAAATGTGGGACCTCACTGATTTTAAAACCCTGCCTATGGCCCTAATAATGACTACTCATTTCTATGAGTGTTCATCAACCTGTTCAACCAGTTATTCTGATACAGCCAGGGTTACATATTTCCATTTTTATAGTTGTTTAATGTATATAACAATACGTCAGTGTATTGTTTCTTTTACTTCTACAAGTAAACGCCTGTCTGTATCAGACGTGTAGCAGAAGAGACAGATCTGTGTCAAATACGGGCATTTTAAATGACAGTATTTAATGTGATTTCAACAGATTCATTACTGTGGTAGAGATGACCAAGAGATTAATGGATAAAGTGGTTATTTGTGTGTGTTTTTGCGCTCTAAAGTATTCTCATCTCTTCATCACATTAAGGCTGAACCACTGGAGTCACATGGACTATTGTAACAATGATTGTTACCGGTTTTCAACCGGTTGCCACTCCATAAGGAAAGGTACACAAGTCACGCGACAAACTTTCTGAAATATGATCCCGATAAAGGGACAAGGTGTGGCACTCTGTACATTTGCATCAGTATTTGAATATGCATCTTTATTTATTATATGGCCAAAAGTAGGACCGTGTGGACATGAACAAATGAGTAATGCAGTATTAACACTCTAGTAACTACTATTACTTAACAAGAGCCTCTGATTAATGAATTAGTAAGTAATAGCGCTCAGTTGAATGAGGTAGTTCACTATTAGCTAATCAATAACTACTATTGTTTTCATAACTCACAGAGGACTACTAAGGTTCATAATTAATGTAAATAGTGTATAATGTGTAATTAATTCTAAAGTGAAGGTCATAGTAACCCATTTGTAATGACTCAAGTGTTACTAATTCCTTCAGAAGGAGTGACTCATTATTTGGATCTGTATTATAAAATGAAGATTATGATAACTTTGTAGTGGGCGGCAGTGGCTCAGTGGTTCATGTAGGTTGTCTACAAACCCGAAGTTTGTTGGTTCTATCCCCGGTTCCACCTGACCAAGTGCAGAGGTGTCCATGAGCAAGACACCTCTCCCCAGCTGCTCCCGACGAGCTGGAGGAGCCTTGCATGGCTGACACCGCCGTCGGTGTGTGAATGAGTGTGTGAATGGGTGAATGTGAGGCAAAAATGTGAAGCGCTTTGGATGGCCGTAGGTCTGTTAAAAGCGCTATATAAATGCAGTCCATTTACCATTTACCATTAGTAATGACTGACGTCATTGCAAGCGTTTAAGGTTTTGGATAGTAACACTTGAGTAATTACTAGTGGGTTACTATGATTTTCACTTTAGAATACTGATCCAAATAACTAGTAATTCCTATAGAAGTATGTAGTAACACTTGAGTAATTACTATCCAAAACCTTTCAAAAACATCAAAAGTTTACAATGACTTCAGTCATTACTACAGAGTTACCATACTATCAGAATACTGATCCGTCAGTAATGAGTAACTACACAGGAACAAGTGAGTAACTGAGTTTTAAAACTCTAGTAACTACTAAACAAGAAACTCTGATTAATGAATGAGTAAGTAATAATGCTCAGTTGAATGGTTCACTACTAGCTAATCAATAACTACTAGTAGTGGGAAGTTCGGATCATTTTACTGACTCGGATCTTTGAGTCTCGTTCAGCAAAATGAACGAATCTTTTTTCGAGTCATTTCGTTCATTTCAACAAAATATAATTAAAATGACATGTTAAATAGCCCAACCCAACCCAATAGTCTAATTGACTTGAATTTGTGATGTTAGACTTGAATAGTCAATATATTTCCCATATTTGTATATGTCTGATATTAACTGAGAATTATATATAAAAAAAATAAAAATAAAATAAAAAAAATAACTACGTGCTTGTTAGTAAAAAGGTTGTGAACTAATGTTCAATACGGTGACAAATCACGTGGCAAAAGAACGAATGACTCAAACGTCAAACCCGAAAGACTCGTAAGAACTAATCTTTTCTGTTTCCGCTTCTGACAGCATAGACTCTATGGGACTGACAGGAAGAACGAAAGACTCAAACCCGACATTGACATATGACATTCTGATGCTGATGCTGTGGGGTTTTCTTACATACCACAGAACGAGAAAAACTTCTGAATTGTCTGCCTTGGGTTAAAGAAATGCTCTCAGTGATTCATTTAGGGTTGCATTTTTAAGAGAGGTGTGATTGGCTGTATTTGTAAAGGAATTTGAATCATCCTCATCCAACAATGGTCAGATCATTTCCAATCCATTTCAATAGTAGTATAATGACGACTCATTTCTATGACTGTTCATTAACCTGTCATTAACCTGTCATTACAGCCTGTTCAACCAGTTATTCTGATGCAGGCTGTCACATATTTCCATATTTGTTTACTGTATATAGCAATACATCACAGTGTATTGTTTCTTTTACTTTTACAAGTGGAAGAAACAGTAAATGACGGTCTCTATCAGACATGTGGCAGAAGAAGGGAGACAGATGTAAGCAGGGCCGGCCCAAGCCTTTATGGGGCCCTAAGCAGAATTTTATTTAGGGGCCCCTTCAGTGCCACCAGTACGATTGACTATTTCCAATGCTTGATTATTCGCACACTATAAATATAACACACCCCTTATCAATTGTATTAGTTGTAGCTGTGTCTGCCTGGAATGGTTTTATTCTTATATGTTTTTTAATTGTAACAGTAGCAAACCCACAAGAGTGGTCAGTGTGCATTTGCACTTTAATATGAAGTCTTACGGTACTGTGGCGTACGTAATGTGGAGTACTGAAAGTAGCTAAATAAACCAGCAGATAATGCATTTACTGTAATCAAGTTAACCACTTTAATTGCTTTTGGTTAAAAAAATGTGCAACATGGAAAAGTGGAGAAACATCAACTATAAATAACTTTTAGATAAACAGTATCTTAAAAAAACACATGTACATGTACAAAACGGACAATATTATATTAAATACTTAAATAAATATATAAAATGAACAGATCAGAGGGACCTGTAACAAGATAATAAGCACACAAATGAAGATATTTCTGATGAAGTCCGGGAGCTCTCTGACCCCTCTATAGACAGCAGTGTGATGAACACTTTCAAGGGCCAGAAAGGAAGACATCGTTACTATAGCCCATGTGATGAAGAGATGAGAAAACTTAAGAGCACAAAAACACACACACGAATAACAACTTTATTCAACAATCTCTTGGTCATCTCTACCACAGTAATGAATCTGTTGAAATCACATGAAATACTGTCATTTAAAATGCCTTAGTGCACAAAAACAAACAATCAGATCAGATCAGTCTCCCTCCGGAGATTTGGAGACTTGTTGTTGAGACAGTTCTGAGCCAGCCGATCATACTTCAGTCGTCTTCCCTCCGAGCAAGAGAGGCTGGTCTACTGTGTCCAGTGCAGTGTTAATTTTGACAGCATATTTTGATTTAGTTTTAGTCATAGTCTTTTGACTAAAATGCCATTTAGTTTTAGTCATATTTTAGTCACCTGAATTGTTTTTAGTTTTAGTCTAGTTTTAGTCGACTAAATATCATAAGATTTTAGTCGACTAAATATCATAAGATTTTAGTCGACTAAATATCATAAGATTTTAGTCGACTAAATATCATAAGCTTTTAGTCGACTAAATCTACAGTAGAGTTAGTCTCCTAAAATCTAATGAGTTTAGTTAAATTGTAATACATTAAGCATTTAAGTATCACATAACCGACTGTCACTTGAACTGACATTTTGACATAATTTTGTTTTTAACATTAAAAATTCACAAAAGAGAGCTCAATTCACTTTTTGGTTTGTTTTTAAAAACATCTATATAGTTTGTATCTAAAACAGAAAAATTTTGTATTTCTGTTTTAGTTAGTAGCCTATATCATGTTAAGCTAAAGATTCAAATAACTTTTTTTATTTATTTTTTTTAATTTCAGTTAACATTTATTTAATTTTAAGTAACAAAGATTTTTTTTATGGTTTTAGTGAACTATTATAACCCTGATACTTTATTGAATATGTGTTAAATACTGGTCTTTCCTCCTGACTATGAATTAAATGGGAATGAAACTAAATACAGTTTATTGTGTAAGCAAAAATGAATATATAATGCGTGACTTTTAATTATAAACTAGCTGGAAATACACCGGGACTCTTATTTTGAAATGTCTGAGCCTCTTTTGTAGTTGTAGGAGCTCATTCAAGTTCAGATGAGGGCGATAAAATATGCTACAACCGTCTAAAACACATTACTATATAAACATCGTAAAGTAAACATTGTCCTTATTCATCAGCATTAGTTCATAAACAATTGCCTGGCATAAATGTGTGTTATTCATTGATTGTGAGCCGCTCTGGAGCACTGGATTGGGGATGCTTACGTGAGCCTGTAGAACGTGCAACAGCGCCGTGTTCTCCAGCGGTTAGATCAGCACGTCCAAATCAAATGTGCGCGGACATCAGTTCTGACTGGATCTCTTCCCTAATCGTCCCTCCCTAACATTTTCGTCTCGTTTTTATTTGTTGACGAAAATGAGAGTTGATTTTCGTTATAGTTTTAGTCATCTAACATTAGTTTTTATTTAGTTATCGTCTCGTTTTCGTCAGGGAAAAAAGGTCGTTGACGAAAATTATGACGAAAATTATTCGTCAACGAAATTAACACTGGTCCATTACGGGCTCTGCTTCAGTGGTCAAAACCACTTGACTGTCAGCTCGAATGCACGTTCTGCACCTGCGTGTAAATGAGACAACTGTCTATTTAAGCAGAAATATTTGTCATTCAAAAAGGGAAAGCGAAACTAAGAGTGCAGGTTTAGAAATCATAAACAAAACTGAAAGCAAGCGTTGCTTTGTTTATCAGTCATGGCAATCACATTGCACATAAACTGGTTTGCCAAACTGAACAGCCAATCAGAGTTCTCTCTCTCTCTCTCTCTCTCTCTCTCTCTCTCTCTCTATTGACGGCCCGACACCAATTCTACATGTTGAATCAGCCCCAAAAAACCCACCAGTGTGACTAGAGCCAACGGTGGGAAAATTAGCCCGCAGACGCGCAAAAGCAGTCGGACATTGCCCGGCGACCGGTTGTCGGCCTGGTGTTCGCAGGCTTCAGCTGATGTTTGAGCTGCGACTGGACCTCTCGGCACACATTCATCAGGTTTCACAGGCTGGACATGGACTCAATGATCACTGGTCCCTCGAGCTTGACCTTGTCCTGTCAGGGATTCTTCCTCAGTGTGGCGGCGTTGGTACGTTCCCGTAGTGTTGACGCCATGATGCAGCGTCTCGTTCCTCTCTCAGGGAACCGGTTACATATATAACCTGAGACGGTTTCTGTTGTGTCTTTGCTTAAACCAGCTAAAGACATCGAACTAAATTAGAATGGAGACAGACTGACTGTGAACTCAACTTGTTTCTTTACTCGTACATATTCATTACTTAATGACATATATATATATGTCATGAAGTAATTAGATTAGATTAGATTCAACTTTATTGTCATTACACAAGTACAAGGCAACGAAATGCAGTTTAGGTCTAACCAGAAGTGCAATAGCAGCAAGTGCAGGATATACAATGGATGCATAAGTGCAGGACATGGATATGTACTGAGTATTTATAAATATATATAAATAGAGAGATGGTTATTACTATAAACAGAATTTACAGGTGAATATGTACAGTGAATAAATATACAGATGGCTATTACTATAAACAGAATTTACAGGTGAATATGTACAGTGAATAAATATACAGATGGTTATTACTATAAACAGAATTTACAGGTGAATATGTACTATGAATATAATATAATATACAGATGGCTATTACTATAAACAGAATTTTACAGATAGAGGAATACAATGATATGTTAGGCTAAGATGAGGAATATGGCAGTGGATTAAGGTAGTGCAATAAATTATAGACAGAAGCTATCCGAAAAAAGCGTAAAAGTACAGTGGAAAGTGGTTGCATATTGCAGTTAGAAGTAATATGTAATACGGTGCAAAATGCATATGAAAACAGTAGGTACTGTAAATAACAGTCGGCAGTGCAAATGAGCATAATCCAGTTAAGATATGGTAGTGCAAAATGCATAAGTAAACAGTTGTTACTGTAATAAACAGTCGGTAGTGCAAATAACAAAGTGAAGGCAGATGTGAAGTAGGAGAGTTATCAGTATATGCGGGAAGTGGATCAGCGGGGGTTAGAGTTCAGTAAAGAGAGTAATGACATCGGACCAATGACATTTCCGGATCAATCAATAATAAAGTCTTTAAATTTCTCTGGCAGTTTGATTTGTCTCTGTGGTCTCTCACGTGGAGTCTACACCACCTAGTGGCGTACTCTGGGTATGCATTGTGTTAGAAGTCATTTGCCCAGTTTTCTCTATCTCTGATTTGACTGGTTCTGACTCTGCTTGGTTTTCCATTTCAACTGGACTGTCTTTTGCATTCTCGCTGCAGAACTTCTTCACAAACGTTGTGTTCCTTTTATATTGTGCTCCCCTTGAATCTTCAATGGTCACTGAATTTCCCTTTCTGGACACGACGGTGTATGGAACTTGGCTGAATGCAGTCGTCAGTTTGTCTGTCTTTTCTTGTCTCACCAGAAGCTGATCTCCCACATCCAGCTGTGAGTGTTTTGCCCCGTGGCGGTGGTCTGAATAAAGTTTAGCTTTACCCTTTTTCTCAGCATCACGATCTCTTACGTCATGATCATTCCGCGACATGGTAAAATCGGGCAGTTTCCCCCTGATTTTCCTCTTGAAAAGCAATTCAGCTGGACTCTTCCCTGTAGTGTTATGGTCACTAGCTCTGTAGGTGGCCACATGTCTGCGGAGCTCCTTTTTCCAGTCAAGGCCTTCCTCCTGCGCAATCTGTATGCGTTTCAGTATAGACGCATTCTCACCATTTGCCTGTGCCCACTTCGGTGTAGCCTTTACATGCTGAAAGCCATTTAGCTCACAGAATTGTTGAAATTGGGTAGTGTTTTATGATGCGAGCTATAACACCTTCTACCTTATTTTGATTATTCTCAGGTAAGGTAAAGTACGTCAAATCTGCCTTAACTCATAAGCATTCAAATTCTCATACTTACTCACTAGGCCGCAGAACACTTCTCTCGTGGTTTAAGCAGCTCAAGACTAGAAATCAGAGGCTTTCTGGCAGGCGCGTTGCTTGGTTATATATCTTTAAGTTTATTTAATACAAGTTAATAACTTCATATAATACCAATAATAAAACAAAAGGTATAAGTACAAATAAAAATAAACTGGTTACAAGCGTTGTGAAGGCATCAAGGCATCTAACAGAGGAGAGGCTGTCCCATGGATCCAGTGTCTCCTGTACATTCTGTACTTCAGTCTTTTATAGACTTCTTCTGCATTCCACATTCCTGAGACATCATGAGTGGAAACCCCTTCAAAACTCATCTATATAAAGCCCCTCTCCTCTTTGCCTTTCTTCTCCGGATTCTTCTCCTTTTCTGCCGTCCTCATCTTCTCCGTCAACTTCTCATCCGGAGGTAACATTCTTCTTGTATTTCTTCTACATCGATGCTCTTTCTAATACAGGTTTACTTTTCCTCTCTACTCTATCAAAATACCTTGACCATACATGTTTCTTTATTATTTGATTAAATACTTTTCTTAATAAAATGCTGAGTACAGTCGTGGTGTCTTTTTACTTAATAAACCACTTTCTTAATAAAATACTAAATACAGTTGTGGTGTCTTTTTACTTAAGTCAAGTCAAGTCAAGTCAAGTCAACTTTATTTATATAGCGCTTTTAACAATGTAGATTGTTTCAAAGCAGCTTTACAGTGTTAAACAGGAAAATAATGCAGCATAATTTTATTCAGCTGTATAGCCATTCTGGAGAAAACGCTGATGTCATCAGTTCATTTCAATTATCATACAGTGACAGTGTGGGCTTTAGATCAATAATTCGATCAGTAATTTAGTTTAAATGGTTAATTTAGTTTATTAATTAGATTTATTTCAATGTTTAGTTGAAAAATTGAGTGTCCCCAACTGAGCACGCCAAGCCAGAGGCAACAGTGGCAAGGAAACCAAAACCCCATTAGGTGACCTAATGGAGAAAAATAAACCTTGGAGAAACCAGGCTCAGTCGGGGTGCCAGTTCTCCTCTGGCCAATTAACAAACAGCGTATTATTATTATTATTAGATTAGATTAGATTAGATTCAACTTTATTGTCATTACACAAGTACAAGTACAAGGCAACGAAATGCAGTTTAGGTCTAACCAGAAGTGCAATAGCAGCAAGTGCAGGATATACAACGTTTGCATAAGTGCAGGACATGGATATGTACTGAGTATATATAAATATATCTATAAATAGAGAGATGGTTATTACTATAAACAGAATTTACAGGTGAATATGGACAGTGAATAATATACAGATGGCTTTTACTATAAACAGAATTTACAGGTGGATATGTACTATGAATATAATATAATATACAGATGGCTATTACTATAAACAGAATTTTACAGTTAGAGGTATACAATGATATGTTAGGCAAAAATGAGGAATATAGCAGTGGATTAAGGTAGTGCAATAAATTATGGACAGAAGCTATCCGAAAAAAAAAGTTTAAAGTGCAGTGGAAAGTGGTTGCATATTACAGTTAGAAGTACGGTGCAAAATGCAAATGTAAACAGTTGGTACTGTAAAAACAGTCGGCAGTGCAAATGAGCATAATCCAGTTACGGTATGGTAGTGCAAAATGCATAAGTAAACAGTTGTTACTGTAATAAACAGTCGGTAGTGCAAATAACAAAGTGAAGGCGGATGTGAGGTAGGAGAGTTAGCAGTTTATGAGGGAAGTGGATCAACTGGGGTTTGAGTTCAGTAAAGAGACAGCTCTGGGGAAAAAACTGTTCTTTAGTCTGCTGGTCCTGGTCCGGTGGATCCTGAAACGCCTGCCAGAGGGCAGGAGAGAAAACAGTCTGTGGGCTGGGTGAGAGGAGTCCTTGAGGATGCTGCGAGCTCGATGCAGACAGCGTTTCCTCTGGATGTGCTCGATGGCAGGTAGTGGAGTTCCTGTGATGCGCTGGGCAGTTTTCACCACCCGCTGCAGTGCCTTGCGCTCCGCAACAGAGCAGCTCCCATACCACACTGCCACACAGTTGGTCAGGATGCTTTCTATTGCGCAGCGATAGAAGTTCACCAGGATAGCCGAGGAGAGCTATTCTGGCAGCTTTACAGCTCAGAGGTCATAATAGATTGGAATATTCGAGGGACCGGGGGCAACATGCTGGAGACGGGTTTATTGAGGATGATGTTGATTAAATAATTATTAAAGTGCAATATTCGAATGATCGGAGGCAACACGCTGGAGACGGGTTTATTGAGGATGACATATCGATTTAAGTATTATTTAATTGTAATATTCGAACAATCTGAGTCAACACGCCGGAGACGGGTTTATTGAGATGCCGTGTCGATGAGGCAGTTTCAGGGGGAGTCTAATCACGGTCTCTCAGACACGTCGGGGTCCTGTGTTGGTCTTCTCTGGGCGCAGGTCCACCATCTGAACTGGATACGGCCCGGATCCGGCTGACTGCAGTAAACCTCGGGATAAAACAGAGAGACTATCATTAGCGTAGATGCCATTCTTCTGATGATGTCACGAGTACATCAGGTGTTATGGGAAGTGTTCCCGGTTCCGGCTGACCTAGTTAATGCAGCCTAACAATCGTTTCATTGAAAAAGTGTTTTATGTGTATGCAGGGCCGTCGCTAGTGGGGTGAAAGCTGGTGACGATTATAGGGGCCCCCACTGCCCAAGGGGCCCCACAAAATCCAGAAGTTATACTATATAGGCCCCTGTTCTGTGAATAATTCTAATATTTTTACTAGATGTATGCCTGAGATTTTAATGAAAACCACAAAACCATGCAAATAGGTTAAAGAAGTTTTTCAAATATCTGCTCCTCTCCTCTCCATACAAATGGTTCAGTCCGGTTTAGTATTTATTAATTAAATCAGTCAGTGACGAACATTAGATCATTTGACCCAATAAAATTGTAAGTCCCACCCCAGCTCGTGAACAGAACCAATCGGAGTTGAGGCGGCAGCTGAAGTTAACGATGAACTTGTTGAAAGAACAGGAGACTGACAGACAGGCTGAAAATGTCATGGAAAAGAAAATATAAATCAGGGTACCAGAAACGCCTTGAAAAGAACGAGAGGGAGGCCAGGAGAGTTGCTGTATCCCAGCCGATCAAGACGTTCTTTAAGACAGGTTAGTAACTTAGTGAATTGTTATTTCGCTGTCAGATTTACTTTCGTAGGAAAACTACCGCCTGCCGCCTACTGTCATTACTGGCACCGCGGCACGCACCGCCGTCAAATTGATTAAATGATTACGTGGTCAAAATCCCCGTCTTTTTACGCTATTGTAAATAGAGTTTGTTTGTATAACACACAGAAAAAAATGTCACAACGCATGTCACAAGCATTATGCACCTACTGGCTGTTGATTTATTTTATTAGGCTACAGTCAAGAAAACACGAATACAACACACTGCTCTTGGATGGATACATTCATTAGCTTTATTTAATAATATATTACACAGTTACATAGTGTCTATATATAAATAAGACAAGTAATTCTTATAAAAAAGACAAAAGTCTTTACATTTGACTGCATTCTTGACAATTTATTTGTTTACTTTTTGAATTTATTAATATTTAAAAATGTCTTGGTTTTTGTTAAGTTTTTATTAGTTGTAAAAATGTATATAAACATTTACCTTTTAAAATAAAGAGTTTACAACACCACCACCATCTTTTGTTACATATAGACTGTCGTAGTGACTTATTTATACTTATTATAATGTTCTGCAGCAACAGATGTGGCATCATCTGACTCACAACCCCATTCCAAAGATGACATGGAGGGTCAGTGTGGAACATCCTCATTGGGTATATAACTTGTCAGGAATCACTTTATTTTTTTGTATTTAGTATTTAGTAGTCACATATGTTTTAACTGAACTGAATTGGAAAGTATTGTTTTATTCTTGATACAACTATTTGTCATCAAGTCAAGTCAAGTCAAGTCAACTTTATTTATATAGCGCTTTTAACAATGTAGATTGTTTCAAAGCAGCTTTACAGTGTTAAACAGGAAAATAATGCAGCATAATTTTATTCAGCTGTATAGCCATTCTGGAAAAATTTCAAGTATCATACAGTGACAGTGTGGGCTTTAGATCAATAATTTGATCAGTAATTTAGTTTAAATGGTTAATTTATTTTATTATTTAGATGTATTTCGATGTTTAGTTGAAAAATGTAGTGTCCCCAACTGAGCACGCCAAGCCAGAGGCAACAGTGGCAAGGAAACCAAAACCCCATTAGGTGACCTAATGGAGAAAAATAAACCTTGGGAGAAACCAGGCTCAGTCGGGGTGCCAGTTCTCCTCTGGCCAATTAACAAACAGCGTATTATTATTATTATTATTCTGGCAGTTTTACAGCTCGGAGGTCATAATAGATCAGAATATTCGAGGGACCGGGGGCAACATGCTGGAGACGGGTTTATTGAGGATGATGTTGATTAAATAATTATTAAAGTGCAATATTCGAATGATCGGAGGCAACACGCTGGAGACGGGTTCATCAAATACATGATACATCATAAGTGACTTTGCCAACAAAAAGGTCAGACAATGGATTTTGGTTCATCCTAGGTGAAGTGACGTGTAAGGTCATCAAAGGTTATAGATTAACCAAACTGATATACATATAATAATGATTCATTTAATTTTCATAGTTATTGCAATGTTTATTGCTGATTGAGATTTGTTTTAGTGTTTGCTATCTCTTTGTTTTATAATGTGTATTTTGCTTTTGCTGGTGTTAAGTAAAAATCTTTATTTACATTTATCTGTTTTGTTATTTTCGAATAAACCCCTATTAGGTTACATGTGGGCCTCCATTCTCATATATTGTACAGTATATGATTTGGGTGGGGGGCCCACATCAATATTTTTTCAGGGGGCCCAAAATCCTCTAGCTACGGCCCTGTGTGTATGCTACAGTAAAGAGATGTGTTTTTAGTCTAGATTTAAACTGACAGAGTGTGTCTGCTTCCCGAACAATGTTAGGAAGACTGTTCCAGAGTTTCGGAGCTAAATAGGAAAAGGATCGACCGCCTGCAGTTGATTTGGATATTCTCGGTATTATCAACTGGCCAGAGTTTAGAGACCGCAGTAGACGTGATGGAGTATAATGTGTTAAGAGCTCGCTCAAGTATTGGGGAGCTAAACCATTTAGTGCTTTGTAAGTAATAAGTAAGATTTTAAAATGTATGCGATGTTTAATAGGCAGCCAGTGCAGTGTTGACAGAACTGGGCTAATATGGTCATACTTCCTGGTTCTAGTAAGAACTCGAGCTGCTGCGTTTTGGTCCAGCTGGAGTTTATTTATTAAGCGAGCAGGGCAACCACCCAGTAGAGCATTACAATAATCTAGCCTTGAGGTCATGAACGCATGAACTAACTGTTCAGCATTTTGCATTGAGAGCATTTGCCGTAATTTAGATATATTTTTAAGATGGTAGAAAGCAGTTTTACAGATGCTAGAAACGTGGCTTTCAAACGAAAGATTGGTATCAAAGAGCACACCCAGGTTCCTCACTGACGACGAGGACTTGACAGAACAGCCATCAAGTGTTAGACAGTATTCTAGGCTACTACTTGTGGAGCTTTTTTGTCCAATAATTTAAAATTCTGTTTTTTCTGAATTGAGTTGCAGGAAATTACCAGTCATCCAATGTTTTATATCAGCTATGCATTCCGTTAATCTTGTGAATTGGTAAGTTTCTTCAGGGCGTGAAGAAATATAGAGCTGAGTATCGTCAGCATAACAATGAAAACTAACGCCATGCTTCCTAATGATATCTCCCAGTGGTAGCATGTACAGGGTGAAGAGTAGCGGTCCTAGCACTGAGCCTTGTGGTACTCCATACTGAACTTGCGATCGGTGTGACATATCTTCATTTACTACTACAAACTGATAACGGTCGCATAGGTATGATTTAAACCATGATAAAGCAATTCCACTAATACCTACATTATTTTCGAGTCTATTCAAAAGAATGTTGTGGTCGATAGTATCAAATGCAGCGCTACGATCGGATGATAAGAGTAAATCATTTGTAACTCTGATGAGAGCAGTCTCAGTGCTATGATACGCTCTAAATCCTGACTGGAAATCCTCACAGATACCATTTCTTTCTAAAAAGGAACATAATTGTGAAGACACTGCCTTTTCAAGTATTTTTGACAGAAAGGGTAGATTTGAGATTGGTCTATAATTGACTAATTCTGTAGGATCAAGTTGCGTTTTTTTAATAAGTGGTTTAATAATGGCCAACTTAAAAGTTTTCGGTACATATCCTAATGACAAAGATGAATTAATTATATTAAGAAGAGGATCTATGACCTCTGGTAGCATCTCTTTTAATAGCCTAGTCGGTATAGGGTCAAGCAAACATGTTGTTGATTTTGATGATTTAACGAGTTTAGCCAATTCTTCTTCTCCTATAGCAGTGAATGAGTGTAATTTTTCCTCAGTGACACTACAGTGCTCTGTTTGATGTGATACTGTAGTAGATGGCTGCATGGTTAAAAAATTGTTCCTAATATTATCAATCTTACATGTGAAGAAGTTCATAAAGTCATTACTGCTGTGCTGTTTACAATCATCAGAAGTTGAAGCTTTATTTTTGGTTAATTTAGCCACTGTATCGAATAAATACCTTGGGTTGTGTTTGTTTTCTTCCAAGAGAGTTGAGAAATAAGCAGATCTAGCAGTTTTTACGGCCTTTCTGTATGTGATCATGTGCTCTTTCCACGAATTACGAAATACCTCTAATTTTGTTTTCTTCCAGCTGCGCTCCATTTTTCTGGCTGCTGTTTTAAGGGCCCGGGTGTGCTCGTTGTACCACGGCGTTGGACTATTTTCTTTAATCTTCTTTAAGCGCAGAGGAGCAACTGTGTCTAAAGTACTGGAAAAGAGAGAGTCAATAGTTTCTGTTGCAACATCGAGTTCTTCTATACTATCTGGGATGCTGAGCAGATGATACTGATGAGGAAGATTATTTAAAAAGCAATCTTTAGTAGCGGCAGTGATTGTCCTGCCATTTTTGAAGCAAGGGGGCGGCTTTGCAACCTTAGCTAAATTAAGTATACATGATACTAAGTAATGATCTGAGATGTCATCGCTCTGCTGCAGAATTTCAACGGTATCAACATTTATTCCATGTGACAATATTAGGTCTAAAGTATGATTATGGCGATGAGTGCCTCCTGACACGTGTTGCCTAACTCCAATAGAGTTTAGTGTGTCTTTAAATGCTAATCCCAATATGTCTTTTCTGTTGTCTACATGGATATTAAAATCACCAACAATTAGTACTTTATCTACGGCCAGTATTAACTCTGATAGAAAATCAGCAAATTCTTTGATAAAGTCTGTATTATGCCCTGGTGGCCTGTATACAGTAGCTAACACAAATGTTGAACGGGTTTTATCATGTACACTACATAGCGTTACATAAAGCACCAAAACTTCGAAGGAATTATATTTGAAACTAGACTTCTGAGTAATACTGAAGATATTATTATAAATTACAGCAACCCCTCCCCCTTTACCTTTCAGACGCGGCTCATGTTTATAACAATAATCTTGGGGGGTGGACTCATTTAAGGTAATGTAGTCGTCAGGTTTTAGCCAGGTTTCTGTCAAACAGAGCACATCTAGATTATTATCTGTAATAATATCATTAACAATAAGCGCTTTTGGGGAAAGGGATCTAATATTCAGCAACCCAAGCTTTATCAATTGTTCATCTGTATGATATCTTTTGTTTATTTGTTGGACATCAATTAAATTTTTACTGTTTGAATTTTGATGTTTTTTGTATTTACTAATTCGGGGAACAGACACAGTCTCTATATGATAATATCTAGGTGAAAGAGTCTCTATGTGCTGGGATTTATCTGACTCCGGTAACGGTAACGTGAGACAGCTAGCAGACGGTCGGTTTAGCCAGTTTGTCTGCTTCCTGACCTGGGCCCTAGTGAGTCAAGGTTTAGCTCTAAGACTATGTGCCAAATTACTAGAGAGAAGAGCGGCACCACCCCAAGAGGGATGGATGCCATCCTTCTTCAACAGGTCAGGTCTGCCCCAAAAACTTTTCCAATTGTCTATGAACCCTGTTATTTTGCAGACACCACTTAGACAACCAGCCATTGAGTGATGATAGTCTGCTAACTATCTCATCACTCCTTTTTACAGGGAGCGGTCCAGAACAAAAAACAGTCTCTGACATCGTACTAGCGAGTTCACACACCTCTTTAATGTTAATAACTGGCGAAGTCGAACATCATTAGTGCCGACGTGAATAATAATCTTAGAGAATTTACGATTAGCTTTAGCCAGCACTTTTAAATTTGCTTTGATGTCAGGTGCTCTGGCTCCCGGTAAACAAGTGACTATGGTGGCTGGTGTCTCTATCTTCACGTTCCGTGTAATAGAATCGCCAATGACTAGGGCACTTTCAACAGGATACTCAGTGGGTGCTTCACTGAGAGGGGAGAACCTGTTTGATGTTCTAACCGGAATGGAAAAGCGGTTCTTTGGTCTGCGACTATGCTGCCTCACTGTTACCCAGTTTCCCTGCTGCGAGGGCCCTGCAGCCGGAACCGAAGAATGTACAGAGTTCACTAAGCTATTCGCATCCAAATCAGTGTCTAAAGCTGTTACATCCTCACTACTCTCAGATAAAGTATGGATGCGTGTTTCTAATTCTGAACTCTTCTCCGTCAGCCTAACTATCTCCTTACATTTATCACATGTGAAGCCCTGTTCGCCAGCGGAGAAGCCTACACTAAACATGCGACATGCAGTGCAAGTGATAATGACAGGAGAAGACATGACTTACCGTGTTTGTTGATTAATCCAACTTACCACTTACCACAATCGTTTGCTGGACACAATTTACTAATCCAAGTTATGGACTCAGAAAAAGGGAGACCCGGGTGCAGAGATAACAAGCTAACAGCTAACAAGCTGACACAGCTAACAAGCTAACAGCTAACAAGCTAACACACCTCTCGCCAGATTGGGAGGGGCGGAGGTACTGGTCTGCTCATCTCAAAGGATTGGAAATTTGAGCCCATTCCTTCTCTATCTGGCAACTGCTCATTTGAATCGCACTCAATCACTGTCACTCACCCTGCTAAAATCCATGTTGTAGTTATTTATCGTCCTCCAGGTCAACTGGGTAACTTCCTGGAGGAATTGGATATGTTACTCTCTCACTTCCCTGAGGATGGCACTCCTCTGGTACTGCTCGGTGACTTCAACATCCACCTTGATAAACCCCAGGCTGCAGACTTCACCACTCTTCTGACCTCATTTGATCTTAAGCGAGTATCTACTACAGCTACTCATAAATCAGGTAACCATCTTGATCTTATCTACACACGCTACTGCTCCACAGACAACACTTTAGTTACTCCTTTACACACCTCAGATCACTTTCTCATCACTCTTAACCTCCTACTAACTCCTAACACAACACACACTCCTCCGCTGATTACCTTTCGGCGTAATCTACGCTCGCTCTCTCCCTCCCGTCTATCCACTATGGTTTCATCCTCACTCCCTCCACCTGCTCAGTTCTCAGCACTGGACACTAACAGTGCTACTGACACTCTTTGCTCCACTCTAACATCTTGCTTAGACAACTTCTGTCCCGTTTCATCCAGGCCAGCCCGCACCACTCCCTCTGCCCCCTGGCTGTCTGATGTTCTCCGCGAACATCGCTCTGGGCTCCGGGCGGCAGAGAGGAAGTGGCGCAAAACTAAAAACATTACTGACCTGACCCTGTATCAGTCTCTTCTCGCTTCTTTCTCTAGTAACGTCTCCACTGCTAAAACTACATACTATCACAACAAAATACACAACTGCTCTGACTCTCGTGCACTCTTCAGAACGTTCTCTTCGCTCCTCTGTCCTCCTCCTCCCCCTCCTTCATCAACTCTTACAGCTGATGACTTTGCATCATTTTTCACACAAAAAACCTCCTCCATCAGCAGCCAATTCTCCGCACCACAAACCGACACGAACATCTCAACAACCATAACACATACACTCCCCTCCTTCTCTCTGCTCTCTGAAGCTGAAGTCTCCAAACTCATCCTTTCCAACCACCCCACTACCTGTCCGCTTGACCCTATCCCCACTCACCTCCTTCAGGCCATTTCTTCTTCTGTTACTCCTGCACTCACTCACATTGTCAACACCTCTCTTCACACCGGGACCTTCCCCACAGCATTTAAGCAGGCTCGGGTAACCCCACTGCTTAAGAAACACTCTATGAACCCAGCACTTTTAGAAAACTACAGACCGGTATCCCTTCTGCCTTTCATTGCAAAGACACTCGAGCGAGTTGTTTTTAACCAGCTCTCTACGTTTCTTGAACAGAACAACCTCCTGGATATCAACCAATCAGGCTTCAAAAGCGGCCACTCAACTGAGACTGCCCTGCTCTCGGTTACGGAGGCACTGAGGCAGGCAAGAGCGGCTTCCAGATCCACAGTACTTATCTTACTGGATTTGTCTGCTGCTTTTAACCACCAGATCCTCCTGTCAACTCTCATGAAGATGGGCATCTCAGGAACTGCTCTCCAGTGGCTCAAGTCTTACCTCTCAGGTAGGTCCTTCAGGGTGTCATGGAGAGGTGAAGTGTCTAAGTCACATCATCTAGCCACTGGAGTTCCACAGGGCTCAGTGCTTGGACCACTTCTCTTCTCCATCTACATGTCATCACTGGGATCGGTCATTCAGAAACATGGCTTTTCCTATCACTGCTATGCCGACGACACTCAACTCAACTTCTCATTTCAACCAGATGATCCCACGGTTGGTGTTCGTATTGCTGCCTGCCTAACAGACATTTCTGCCTGGATGAAGGAGCATCACCTGCAACTCAACCTTGCAAAGACTGAACTGCTTGTGGTCTCAGCCAACCCAGCACTTCATCACAATCTCTCCATTCAGCTAGGATCATCAACCATAACTCCGTCCAGGACAGCCAGGAATCTTGGAGTTGTGATTGATGATCAGCTAAAATTCACTGACCACATTACTGCAACAACCCGGTCCTGCAGATTTGCATTATACAACATTAGGAAGATTAGACCCTTCCTATCTGAGCTGACCACACAACTCTTGGTCCAAGCTCTTGTTCTCTCCAGACTGGACTACTGTAATGCTCTTCTTGCGGGCCTTCCGGCATGCACTATCAAACCCTTGCAACTGATCCAGAATGCAGCGGCGAGGGTGATCTTTAACGAGCCGAAGAGAGCACACGTCACGCCTCTCTTCATCAGACTCCACTGGCTGCCAATAGCCGCTCGCATCAAATTCAAGGCACTGGTACTCGCCTTCAAAGCAACCACTGGCTCTGCACCAATTTACCTAGACTCACTTGTTCAGACATACACACCCCCCAGGAGTTTGCGTTCTACCAGTGAACGACGCCTTGTGGTGCCATACCAGAGAGGCATGAAATCGCTGTCACGGACCTTTTCCTGGACTGCCCCCACCTGGTGGAATGACCTGCCTATCTCAATTCGAGCAGCCGAGTCTGTAGCCATTTTCAAAAAACATCTAAAGACGCATCTCTTCCAGCAGCACCTGACCAATCAAGAATAGCACTTATCATTCTATTCATTGTCTGTCTGTCTAATTTATTTAAAAAAAAAAAAAAAAAAATCCTGTGTGTTCTGTGTTAGATTAACTGAGACTTGTTACAGCACTTGCATACTGTAGCCTCTGACTGTTGTAGTTGCTTCTATTGCTCTCATTTGTAAGTCGCTTTGGATAAAAGCGTCTGCTAAATGACTAAATGTATGTAAATGTAACAGGCTAGCGAAATGCTAACGTGTGATGGTGATTTAGATTAAAAGCTAGCGATGTCAAATTTAACATGATAGGCAATTTTTAAACAATGTATTGTGATGAGTAAGTTATATTTAGCAGTAGAAGAAAGAGGAAATATCAAAATAAAGATTCAAACGTAAGCAAGGCTCTACAGAGCTACAGACTTGAGCTACAGAGCAACAGACACAGCAGGCAGCGACTTAATAAACGACTTAATAAACCACTTTCTTAATAAAATACTAAATACAGTTGTGGTGTCTTTTTTTACCTAAAAACACTTTTTTCGGTTACCATACAATAGTCCACGGAATAACAAAATAATACAATTGCATATTTTACTCAACAGTAGAAATAAACTGTAGACCAAAATCTGATATGAGGGTGCACGGCAGACCGTGACGGCTGAAAACCTCTTCCAAACAGTCAATGATTTTATCAGGTGTGATAGACTTGAGTAGGCCTATTGCAAATTCATAATAGCGGCTATAGTAATCCACTGTCACTAGTATGGACTCTCCTGTTGGCAGAGGACCTAATATGTCAGTGGCTAGATCCTGCCAAGGGCCTTCAGGTAGGCGGGTCATTCTCAGAGGCTCTGGATTATCAGGTCTCATCACAAGTTGGCAAACATGGCATGACCTGACATGCCTTTCTGCGTCTTTATCCATGGAAGGCCACCATAATTTACTTTGAAGGTTCTGATTGGTGCCTGCTATACCCAAATGTCCTTCGTGAGCTAGGTTTAAAGCTCTTGCTCTGAGTGACTGTGGTAGTACAATGCGTATACCTCTTAAAACCAATTGTCCAATCACACTTAACTCATTGGCAATGTGGGCATACAAATTGCATTCGTCAAAACAACCAGTTTGTATGGCATGTCTGACTTTTCTGAACTCATCAATGACCCCTGACGTTTTTTTCCCCAGTTTGTGTCGTGAGTGCACTTTGAGTAGCATTTACGGCCACAAATTGCACATGGTCCTCAGCTCCATGCTTATGTGTCTGTTTTCCCATCTTTTCACAGACCAGGCGGGAAAGTGAATCTGCTATGTTTTGCTTGCCGGGGATGTGGACTACAAGAAAGTCATATGGTTGTAGTCTTAACACATGGTTACCGAGTAGATTGTTCTCTGGGATGCGTTTTCATGAAAATTGAATGTAAAGAGTTTTATCTCTAAAAACAGATTAGCTTATAACTTTAGTATATGGGGCATATAATAAGTAAAATTAAATCGCTAGTTAATGCCACTAACAAGGCTCAAAATAGCCTCACACTAACACGGTAGCATAATGAGGGTCCCTACATGCAAACCAAAGCATTGAGAACTTTGTAAGTGTACAAACAGTTTAATAAGAAGATACTTTATAAAGACAGAACATTACGCGTATACAGACAGGAGCCATCTTGGAAAACAGCCTCGACGAGTCGAGCCACGAACGCTGTGCTAAGTGAGGTGGTCGATAGGAATTATAGCAATATATACGACTTCAAAAGAGGAAACGTGTGTTTTTTGCTTTGTTTTCATTTTTGTCTCTGTACATTTTTTTGGGTGCTCTATGTTGCACAGTCACAAGTTTAGGATTATAGATCAGGGAATGTCTCCATCTCAAGATGTTCAGTGTCAGGTCAGTATTGTGAAGCAGTCATTTTTCCATTGCATTTGTTTTGGTATATAGCACTTTGTGCTGGTCATACTGAACATTCAGACCAACTAAGATTAATCAACAAACTCTACTAATTTTTACCATAATTTTTCCTTCATGCCCTTCCCCTGCCTTTTCCTGCACCTCTGGTGCTGGTAGAAGAGTTGACATGAATTTTATTTTTGTTTAGACTAAATGAATATCTTCTCAGGGTCAGTTTTAGACACAGGCAAACAAGGGCATCATCAGCTTATGGACCGCCAGTGTTGGGAGACAGGGGCACTGTAACTCCATAAACTTATAAGGTCCATTTGGCCATATTCCAAAACTATTTACAATAGTGATGTAGCGGTCATTGAGACAATATGTAATGAAATGTCATCAAGTCATAGTCAAGTCGAATTTTATTTATATAGCACATTTAAAAGCAACAGAGTTACGCCAAAGTGCTGTACAATAAGACAAATTGAATATAAAAGAAAGCATCAAAAGAAACAAGGCAGATATATAAACATATATACACAATATAAACACAATAAATACACAATATAAACACTTTTGACCCGATACAATCTAAGATAATACATAATATAAAATCTACCAGTATCGATCTAATCAAAAGCTAGAGAGAACAAATGAGATTTCAGAGCCAATTTAAAGCTGGCTAATGAAGGAGCAGACCTCACATTGAAGGGCAGACTGTTCCAGAGTCCAGGTGCTGCAACAGAGAAGGCCCAACCACCCTTAGTTTTACAGCGAAAACGTGGGACAGTTAAAAGAAGCTGATTACACGACCTAAGAGTTCTTTGGGGAGTGTAAGGAATCAGAAGGTCACTAATGTATTTTGATGCAACACCAGATAGAGCCTTGTACATAAATACTGCAACTTTAAAATCGATTCTGAACTTAATAGGAAGCTAACTTTAAGGTCGCTAAAATGGGAGAATTTTTTTTCTCTTTCATGTGGAACAATTTGCAGGCGAGAGATTGTAGTTTAAGGCAGGCACAGTACAGAGAATTACAGTAGTCCAGATATGATGTTATGAAGGGGTGGATTATGGTCTCTAAATCTTTTGGAGACAAGAACTGCTTTAATTTCCTAATTGATCTCAACCGAAAGAAACTGCTCTTTACCACTGAACTGATTTGTTTTTCAAAATTTAGTGACAAATCGAATGTAACCCCCAGATTCCTTACATGAGGTTGAACAGTGGCAGAGATAGAACAAATTAAAAGGAGATGAAGACCTGGATGGGCCTAAAATCAAAGTTTCGCTTTTGCTTTCATTGAGTTGCAAACATTTTTTAGACAACCGACATTTGATCTCCTCAAAACAGTCACCCAGTACGTCCAAGGGATAGGAGCTGTCAGTTTTTGCCAGTAGATAAAACTGTGTATCATCAGCATAGCAGTGGGAGAGATCCTATATTTCTTAAAAATGGCAGCACATAAATTGAAAACAAAAGTGGGCCTAAAATGGATCCTTGGGGCACACCACATACTAGGGGAACTGATGAAGAAGAATATTTCCCCATGTTCTTTGAGATAAGAGGCCAACCACTGCAAGCCGACACCTTGAATACCCACCACCTTTTCCAACTGATGTAACAAGATACTATGGTCGATCATGTCAAAAGCAGTGCTTAAATCCAATAAGACAAACACTGCGTGCGAACCGGTATCTAGGATTTGCAAAAGGTTGTTGTACATACATCTGCTAATGCCAATGAATGGACAAATTTAAAAAAAGTTATTAGTTCAAGTTGAATTAATATAAAACCGTATACATTTCATTAATATTCCCCAAGTACAGGACACCAGTACAACCCAACACACAATGAAACACAAAACAGAGATGCAACTACAACACTTATTACTTCCATTACATGTTTCTTTTCAAATAACCCATCCTTTACATTCAATTAGGAATTTCAATACAATTTTTAGGCATATACTTTTACACACTTGTCAAGTTTGGTTTTGGGATTTGGTTCATGTTTATTTTTTCATGTCTTTTATTGTGTAATTTTGCCTCAGTCATGTTTCCTGGTTCTTGTCATGTGACCTCCTTGCCCTTATGTGATCATGTGATGTGCTTCCCTAGTTTCAGGTGTCTTGTTCTGATTGGTTCTCTTGTGTGTCATGTTCCATTGGTTGGTCTAGTCATGTGTCCATAGTTCTTATTAGGCTCGTTTGAGATGAGCAAAATCTGCGCAGAACCGATCACCGGTTATGAACGCGAGATGCATGCCGGTTAGAAATGTGTCCGAGCGTGGTCCGACTTGCTGTGATGTCATGCTGACGTGTGTCAAAAGTCTCTCGCGATGGCAAGGCGGATCCAAATGCTCTCCAGAGACTGCGCTGAGCAAAAGCATGATGGGAAACGACTTGCTGACGACACAGCTTAATGCTTATTGGTTTAAACAACCGTGATGTATGGTTCTTTTTTTAAATGTTTGATTTGAAAACTCTGATATCATGTTTTTGTGTGTGAATATTCCCAAACTCACTAACAAAGGCGATCTCTCTGTGGCTTATGTGATTGTATTCATATTTATTAAAAAAATATAAAAACATGTATGTAATTAATGTAAAAATGATTGATAAACACGTTTGAAGGGAAATAAATAACAAAAACTTTGAGTGTCTTGTTCATAATATTTATTTTCATATAAAAGTAACAGAACTTAAATTACCAGTTTTATTAAATTGCTTACTTAAATTGCTGGTGGAGTTGGACCGGGATGGGGAATAATGCACAATAGAGACCAGGCCTGTGCCAGCGGGACATCATCTTCATCTGGGATGAGTTCATATTTCCACTGTCCGCAGGTTTGCGGGGCTGAATCGGTCGACGGCTGCCATGTCATAAAAAGTACGCTACAATGCATCTGAGATGATGGGCGTTGAATGAAAATAAGTAGGCTACTTAAATAAAGACTTGGACGTAAATATAAATGTTTAAAATATATTGTAACAGTTACATTTAACATAAGAAATTAACTGTTAACTAATAGTTGCAACTTAACGATTAAATATTTAACCATAGGCTACAGATTTATTTGCTTGTGATTCGGTCTCCCATTGTCGCAGGCTTTGAAGCATGTCAAAATCCAATAAAACTCATTAAAAAAAACTTTTCTGCTCCATTTCTCTTTTTAAAATATCCTCGCAAACATCCGCTGTCAGTTGTCACACACCTGCTATAGCTCACTCGGTTCAGTGTTGCCAAATCTGGAATTGGGCTGCATTTACTGTTGCTGTGGGTTGTTTGTAGCCTATAGTCCACACAGGTTTAAGTTGTCTTTACTTTAGCAATATTTCTACTGCCCGCGTTTTGGCCCATTTTGGCCAATTTTGGTCGTGATTCTGCTACTTTTGATTAGCAATTGGAGGGGCTTTGTTGTTCAGACCTGGCAACCCTGTCCCTCGGTTCACCCTTGGTGCACTTCGAAGGAATGGCCTGGCCTGGCCTTCGAAGTCCGCACCCTTCACTTTGGGACACCGCTACAGTCTTGTCATGTGGTTGAGTTCTGGTTGTTCATTGGTTGTCATAGTCATGTGTTCCCCTAGTCTCTGTATATATAGTCCTCATGTTTGCCTCATCAGTTTGTCAAGTATTGTTCCCTGTATCATTGTTGATGAGTTTATATCATTGTTGATGAGTTTATATTTCTTGTTCAGCCAAGCCAAGCCAAGTCTATGTTTATCGTATTCCTGTTCACGTTCTGGGTTTAATAAATGCTGTATTTGGGTTCAATCACAACTTGCCTCCAGTGGAATATGTTACAATACTGTACATATGTAAAAAAAAAAAAAAAAAAGTTGGCCAGGTGCTTTAAGCAGCTCAAGACTTGAAATCAGAGGCTTTCTGGCAGGCGTGTTGCTTGGTTATATATATTTAAGTTTATTTAATACAAGTTAATAACTTCATATAATACCAATAATAAAACAAAAGGTATAAGTACAAATAAAAATAAACTGGTTACAAGCGTTGTGAAGGCATCAAGGCATCTAACAGAGGAGAGGCTGTCCCATGGATCCCGGGTCTCCTGTACATTCTGTACTTCAGTCTTTTATAGACTTCTTCTGCATTCCACATTCCTGAGACATCATGAGTGGAAACCCCTTCAAAACTCATCTATATAAAGCCCCTCTCCTCTTTGCCTTTCTTCTCCGGATTCTTCTCCTTTTCTGCTGTCCTCAGGTAGACGGGTCATTCTCAGAGGCTCTGGATTATCAGGTCTCATCACAAGTTGGCAAACATGGCATGACCTGACATGCCTTTCTGCGTCTTTATCCATGGAAGGCCACCATAATTTACTTTGAAGGTTCTGCTTGGTGCCTACTATAACCAAATGTCCTTTCGTGAGCTAGGTTTAAAGCTCTTGCTCTGAGTGACTGTGGTAGTACAATGCGTATACCTCTTAAAACCAATTGTCCAATCACACTTAACCCATTGGCAATGTGGGCATACAAATTGCAATCGTCAAAACAACCAGTTTGTATGGCATGTCTGACCTTTCTTAACTCATCAATGACCCCTGACGTTTTTTCCCCAGTTTGTGTCATGAGTGCACTTTGAGTAGCATTTACGGCCACGAATTGCACATGGTCCTCAGCTCCATTCTTATGTGTCTGTTTTCCCATCTTTTCACAGACCAGGCGGGAAAGTGAATCTGCTATGTTTTGCTTGCCGGGGATGTGGACTACACGAAAGTCATATGGTTGTAGTCTTAACATCCACCTCTCGATGCGAGCACATGGTTTTGACCACAGCCCATAGATAGTTTCAAGTGGCTTATGGTCAGTGACCAGGTCAAACTTTTGTCCGTATATGTATGGATGGAGTCTCTCACTCACCCATATTTAGGACAACGCTTCGCATTCCGTCTGTGAGTATCTTTGTTCGCATTGAGTTAAGCTGCGACTGTCATAACATATGGGGACGCTTTCTCCATTTTGTTCTTGAAGCAACACAGCCCCACTGCCTACCGGACTGCCATCTGCCATGACCTTGGTCGGTGCTCTCTTATTAAAGTAAGCAAGGGTTCCGGCCTCAGCTAGCCTCTGCTTTAAGGCTTGAAATGCCTGTCTTTGTTTAGCACCAAACTTGAATGGAGTATCCTTTTTTGTTAGCCTCCTTAGTGGTTCAGTGATGGATGCAAATTGTGGGATGAAACGATTACTATATCCCAAGAAGCTTCGTACTTCTGATGCGTTCTCTGGCCTCGACCATGGCACAAACCCTTTCAGCTGTTGGGCCAATCCATTTTTCTGAAATAAGCATTACCATGAACACAAGCTTATTCATATTGTATTGACAGTTTTGCTCATTGAGTGTCAGTCCACAATTCACAAGCCTCTGTAAGACTGCATGTAATCTCTGATCATGTGTCTGATGGGTTGGAGCATGTATAATAATGTCGTCAGAGATATTCTCCACTCCCTCTATACCAGCGAGAGCTGATGCAACTTCATGCTGATATTGCTCGCTGGCTGATGACCCTCTAAAGATAATTCTCTTGTATCGATATGTGCCATTGTGAATGGCAAATGTTGTAATGACTCTGGACTGTGGCATAAGCTCTAGTTGGTGGTAACCCCACTTAAGGTCAAGCTTACTGGAAATACTTACTGGAGCCATTCATACTCTGAAGGAGCTCATCTACGGTTGGAATTGCGTATCAGCCCTGAATTATGGTTTTATTCAATTCAATTCAATTCAAATGTATTTGTATAGCGCTTTTCACAATACACATTGTTTCAAAGCAGCTTTACAGAAAGTGCATTTCATAAATGTACATTGAAAAATGTTAGAAAGAGAATGTTAAAGAAAAATGTTAGAAAAAGTTAATCAATCATGTATTAATTTAGGCCATAACGCTGGCGTTGAGTCGTATCTTCACAGGCGTCGAGTCGTCTCATCACAGGTGTTGGGGCATCTGAAGTCTCCATGAGAGGCTGATACAAACTGGAGCTGACGAACTACTTACCTCGGGACTAGTGTCCCGAAAAGCAAATGGGAAATAATTAGAATAGCTGCGATTCAGAATATTAATGCTTTTGATCTGATTTAACTGTAGTATAAAAGGTAATTATAATGTGAATGCTTGGCTAAAGAGATGCGTGTTTAATCTAGTTTTAAACTGGGACAGCGAGTCTGAACCTCGAACAATATCAGGAAGACTATTCCAGAGTTTAGGAGCTAAATGTGAAAATGCCCTCCCTCCTTTAGTGGACTTAGATATCCTAGGATATGACCAGAAGCCTCGAGTTTAGTGATCTTAAAGAGCGCGATGGATTGTAGGGCGATAGAAGATCCGTTAAATATACTGGAGCTAAACCATTTAGGGCTTTATATGTCAGTAGCAATACTTTGTAATTGATACGGAACTTAATAGGTAACCAGTGTAGAGATGATAAAATTATTTTCTTGACCTAGTAAGAACTCTAGCAGCTGCGTTTTGGACTAACTGTAGCTTGTTTATTGATGATGCAGGACAACCAGCTAATAAAGCATTACAGTAATCTTGTCTCGAGGTCATGAATGCATGAACTAACTTTTCTGCATCCAAAGTAGATAGCATGTTACGTAGCTTAGCAATGTTTCTAAGGTGGAAAAATGCCGTTCTTGTAACATATGAAATATGATTTTCGAAAGACAAGTTGCGGTCTAATATAACACCCAGGTCTTTTACTGTAGTGGATAAAGTGACAGGACATCCTTCCAAGTTAAAGTTGTATTGTGAGAGGTTTGTGGGCAGTTTTTTGGACCAATAAGTAATACCTCTGTTTTATCTGAATTTAATAGCAGAAAATTACACGTCATCCAGTATTTAATATCTTCAACACACGCTGTCAGTTTAGATAATTTAACGTTTTCATCTGGTCATGATGAAATATATAATTGAGTGTCATCAGCATAACAATGGAAATTAATTCCATGTTTTCTTATAATATTACCAAGTGGCAGCATATATATTGAGAATAGCAGAGGGCCTAGCACGGATCCTTGTGGCACCCCATAGTCTACTGACGTTATCTTTGATTTTTCCTCATTTAGATAGACAAAATGGTAGCGGTTTGATAAGTACAATCTAAACCAGTTTAATGCCTGTCCCTGAACACCAATGTAATTTTGAAGTCGATCTAAGTATCGAAGTATCCTTATGATCTATAGTATCGAACACAGCACTAAGATCGAGCAGAACTAGTATTGAGATACAGCCTTGGTCAGAAGCTAGAAGTAAATCATTTGTGATTTTAACGAGCGCAGTTTCTGTGCTATGATGCGGCCTGAATCCTGATTGAAATTTTTTCATCTGGTCAACCGACCAGCCTCCCACTGCCTCCAGCTTACATTCCGGAGAAGGGAAAACACAGCTGCCTACATTCAAAAGGATAAGAAAATGCCTCTTCTAGAATCTACTTGCTGCACAAACTGCCACAGACTTTTACAAAGGATTGCAGTTCTTGAAACAAAGTTATTTGCGGAACCATCCAACCAGACGAATCACACAGCAGAGCTTCATCATGATCGCCCTCTGCACACTGCCGGTGAGTCCCATAAATGTAGTGCTACTCAACATGTAGAGAAACAAGTAACTGATCAACACACTAATCGATGGAACAAACAGGGAGCAAGACCAAAAGGCACTCGAGACATCAGATTGTCACGAGCATCACATATTGCCGCAGTAGCATGCTCTACCCCAGACACAAGGATTGCAAACACTAGTTTTCTACCACCAAATATACATCTTGAAAACAGATTTTAAGTGCTAATGAATGTGGGTGAGGAATCCCCAAACGTGATAAATGTGACCGAACACAGATTGAATCAGCCCGCAGCTAACACTGATGCTAACAGGTGCTCAAGGTCGAGCAGACAGCGGCCCTCAGCTCAGAGCGCAGCCGAGCCCAGGAATCTGATAGTGGGCGACTCAACAATCAGAAACATTAGCAGCAGGGATACAACTACATGCTGCCTTCCACAAGCAACAGTTTCTGATGTAAACAGGGAACTTAAGAACATTCTGATGAAACATAAGACTGCAAATCGACTTATCATTCATGTGGGAAAGAACGATATTCAGAGAGAGGAGTCAGAACTCCTAAAGAGGGATTTCAATGAACTTTTTGAAACACTTAGAAAACTGAAAGTTCAGCCGTTCATCAGTGGACCACTTCCAGCAAGAGGAACAAATAGGTTCTCACGGCTACTTGGGCTTAATACATGGCTGCAAAAAACCTGCAACATGAAGGGAGTCAACTTTATCGACAATTTTAATCTCTTCTGGAGTCAGAGACAACTGTTTACATCAAATGGCCTCCACCCAAACAAACTCGGTGCAAGAGTGCTAAAGGACAATATTTATTTTTCCCTTCATCTTCCTTCAGCTGTGTATGCTAACCCACTCAACCTGGATGGCACACACACACCAGTACAGTACGATCACAGGACTTCATTTCAGCATCTGAATGGACATGCGGTTGATACTCCCCACAAGGACAATGATAACACCACGCAGCCACAACAACCACTTGTCATGGACACACTCCCAGCAGAGCCCCGCCCTCAGAGCTCACCACAGACACACTGTGACGGTAACATCTCAGCCCATACTGTGGAGTCTGTGGAGGCACTGGTAAAAATGGGGACCATCAGGGGTGAGACTGGTGAACTTTTACAACTTATATGTGATATAAGCAATAAGCTGGAAGAAATGTCACTCCTTGAACAGAACGATAACATATTGCAGCTTCCGGTAACACCAGAGAAACAGCCCCCCTCACCAGACATGTTATCCCGCTCTACAGCATCCCCGCTTCTGAGCTTCACAGAGAAAATGGATTTTGTTTATACTGGAAACAGACAATCACACTCGATCACTTCGAGCCCCCAGATATCAACCAAAAGGCGTCAAGCCCCACAACCACCAAAGACTGTGGGCCCAGCTCGCTCTGCCCCTCCTCCTGTGAGATTTCTTCGGTCACAACGCCAGGGCACACACCCTCCTCCATCTGCACCAAAAACAACTGATATCAGCTCTCAGTGACATGTTCTGGGTCCTCGCAACGTCAACAGCAATCTTATCAAATGTTTACAAAACATGCGTGAATCCAGTGTGCCTGCTTCTTTCTCTATTTCTGTTCTGTTACGTGATAGAAAGTCCAAGGCTTTCTCAGGCCGTATAGCAAACCCATCTAATCTGCTGCCTGTTACTTGTCAAACTAAGATTACTGTGGGGGAAAAAATTAAAATTAATACTGTTAAGTTAGCACTTTTAAACATCCGTTCACTTAAAAACAAATCATTTCTAGTCAACGACTTAATATCCACAAACAACCTAGATTTTTTGCTTCTAAATGAAACGTGGCTAGAAGACAGCTGCAGTGCAACAGTCCTCAATGAAACAGCCCCTCCTAACTTTACTTTTATGAGTGTCTGCAGACCAGTCAGAAGGGGAGGGGGGGTCGCAGCTCTATTTAAAGATGTTTATCAATGTAAGCAAGTATCATTTGGTGATTATTTGTCTCTAGAATATCTGGGCATTGTGCTAAAAGCGGGGCTTAAAAACGGAAAAAAATATCAATCGGTTCACTCCGAGCAGAATCGATATTATAGCGTTTCCGTTTTTGCGTTCCTCAATAAAAATTACTGTTCCGAAAATGGTTTGATTTGAAAAAATACCGGTTAATAACGTTATTTTAATTTAGCCTATACTTTAAACAAATATGTATAAATAGACTTATTTTCACTCAATAATAATATAACGCATGGTAATTAAACTTGAATATTTATTTCATAACATTTTTAAAACCACAACAGAAATACATGCATTAATTACAAAGCATAAACAGCGGACCTGTTTTAATGGAGCGTTAGACAATCGAAAGTGGCCCTCTTATGCCTAATTCTTTTCAGAAGAGTGATAACATTCTTTGTAACGTTACATAACTTTTTTTCAACACGACTTGTTTTAAAAAATGTATAAATAAAGAATAAATAAACTGGATAACCATTAATGCACCGTCAACTGGTAATTTCAAAGCAAACACTGCGCAACACGTGCGTGCATCACATAATCAAATTCAGTCAGCTAATAAAGCTTGATCATTTAATGCAATATAACATACCATTTCATACGAAGCATCAACCGTATAGAAAACATGGACCTGTATTGGCAATCTGAAAGACTATAGGAAAAATGTTTGATAGATGCTACAGCCTACTTGGATAGGCTTAAACGGAAACCATAAACTAGCCTAAATCAGTTTATTTGAGCTTAAAGTCTGAACTGCTTATTTAAACGTTCGAAAAGAATGTCCTCCAATACCTGCACATTCATTGTAGACCTCAGCGGGGAAAGAAATGTACTTGAGGCATGAAAATGCGCGCTCTACACTGACGGTAGATTTATATAGATGACTGGTGCATTTCACTCACGCTTGATCCGTCAACACCAGCCACATGCTGTAGCTACTCATTTCATGATTGGTCACTGCCAAATAAAAATATTAAAGAGAACGATAAAATAACGTTATTAACCGGTTAATGGTCATTTCAAATTAACGTTTCTGTTCAGAACGATTCAAATTGATTTTGATTTTGTTTTCGTTTTTGTTCCTCTTAAAATTTTGTTCGTTTCCGGTTTTCGTTTTCGTTCCTTGAACCGGTTCGGAGCCCTGGCTAAAAGGTGCACCACGCATCCTGCTTATCATTATTTATAGGCCTCCGAAATATTCTCCGGCCTTTATTGATGACTTTACAGAGCTGTTATCAGCAATCTCATCTGAGTATGACTGTTTTGCTATTGCTGGGGATTTTAACATTCACATTGACAATGATGAATCCAGTACAACAAAAGATCTCATGACTGTTCTTAACACTTTTGATTTGACACAACATGTACACGGACCCACACATGATCGTGGACACACTCTAGATTTACTTATCAGTAAGGGTCTAAATATTTCATCTATAGTTATTAAGGATGTGGCACTGTCTGATCATTTCTGTATTTTCTTTGATATATCAATCTCTCCTGCCATTGAAACTAGATTTGTCTCTGTCAAAAAGAGATGCTTAAATGAGAACACTAGTATGCTGTTTATGAAGGCTACATCTCTAACACCAAGCATATCTGCAGACTCTGTTGATTTTCTCTTTGACTCTTTTAACTCAAAAGTTAAGAGTGTAATTGATGATATTGCTCCTGTAAAAGTCAGAAAAAAGTCAGTCTTCGTGCTTTCAATGTGGAACACACGCACTCTTTTTGCTACTGTTGAGAGACTAACAAACCCCCTCCGAGTCACATTCCCAGTGAAATGCTCTCAGACAGCAAATGTAGTGAGTTTGCTTTCTTCTTCTCCGAGAAAATCATTAATATCAGAAATGCGATCAGCACATCCTTGAGTTGCTCTGAGGTGAGTCAGATCAGACCACAACCTCAGAAAATTATTATGACTGATTTTGAAGCAATTGATGGTAAAATTTTAGAAGAAACGGTACAGCACCTTAAAACATCAACCTGCGCCCTTGACACACTCCCCACTTCTTTTTTCAAAAGTGTGTTTAACTGTTTAGAAGCAGATCTCCTAGAAGTGGTAAACTCCTCACTTCTTTCTGGGACTTTTCCAAACTCCCTTAAAACTGCAGTAGTAAAGCCTCTCCTGAAAAAGAGAAATCTGGATAACTCCATATTGAGCAACTACAGACCAATCTCAAATCTTCCCTTCATAGGCAAGATCATTGAAAAAGTTGTTTTCAGTCAGCTGAACAAATTCTTGAACTCGAACGGATACTTTGACAATTTTCAATCTGGTTTCCGACCGCATCACAGCACAGAGACAGCGCTCATAAAGATTATAAATGATATTCGCCTCAATACAGATACAGGCAAAACATCGATTCTGGTACTACTGGACCTCAGTGCTGTATTCGACACTGTTGACCACAACATACTTCTTGACAGGCTAGAAAATTGGGTTGGGTTTTCTGGAATGGTCCTCAAATGGTTCAGGTCATACTTAGAAGGGAGAGGTTATTATGTGAGTATAGGTGACCATAAGTCTGAGTGGACATCCATGACATGCGGAGTCCCACAAGGGTCAATTCTTGCACCACTCCTATTCAACCTGTATATGCTGCCACTCAGCCAAATAATGAAAAATAACAAAATGGCTGACCACAGCTATGCTGACGACACCCAGATCTACTGAGCCCTATCGCCTGATGACTACAGCCCCATTGACTCTCTATGTAAATGCCTTTAATGAAGTTAACAGTTTAATGTGCCAAAACTTTCTTCAGTTAAACAAAGACAAAACTGAAATCACTACATTAGGAAACAAAGATGAAATTCTCAAGGTGAACGCATATCTTGAGGCTAAAGGTCTAAAACCAAAACATCAAGTCAGGAATCTTGGTGTGATTTTGGAGTCAGACCTGAGTTTCAGTAGTCATGTCAAAGCAATAACTAAATCAGCTTACTATCATCTGAAAAATATTGCAAGAATTAGAAGCTTTATTTCCAGGCAAGACTTAGAGAAACTCGTTCATGCTTTTATTACCAGTAGGGTGGACTATTGTAATGGTCTTCTCACTGGCCTTCCCAAAAAGACCATTAGAAAGCTGCAGCTCATACAGAACGCTGCTGCTAGGATCCTGACCAGAACCAGAAAATATGACCATATCACACCAGTCCTCAGATCTTTACACTGGATTCCAGTTACATTTAGGATCGAATTTAAAGTACTATTACTTGTATATAAATCACTCAATGACCTAGGACCTCAATACATTGCAGATATGCTGATTAAATACAAACCCAACGAGTCACTCAGATCATCAGGATCAAGTCAATTAGAAATACCAAGGGTTCACTCAAAGCAAGGAGAGTCTGCTTTTAGCTATTATGCCAGCCGTAGCTGGAACCAGCTTCCTGAACAGATCAGATGTGCTCCAACAGTAGCCACTTTCAAATCCAGACTCAAAACACATCTGTTTAGCTGTGCATTTACTAAATGAGCTATGCCACTGTACGTCTGACTGATTGCACCTTATCTTATACATTTACTCAATGAGCTCTGTGCTTTGTCCGAACTGCCTGCACTTTAATTATGTGTTTCAATTTAACCCTGTTTTATTTCTAGTTTTTAATTATACTTTTTATTTTTTATTATTTTTTATTTTGTTAAGGCTGTCTGGGTGGAAGAGGTTGAGAGACGGGGGAGCGATAAATCGAAATCCCTCCAGTGCGAGGACGATCCATTTAGATCTGCTCTGACGGATAGATCTGTATAGCCTTGGTGGTAAGAGGAAGGACCGTGCAGATCCGCTCTGACGGTCGAACAAAGTAGAGATAGCCCTGGTGTTCCTGTCCAGGAAGATTTGTCTGCAAGGGTAATGTTTAAATGCACAGTTAACTGACAAATATTTTTTGAGTACTCCCTCCGGTGTGAGGAAGACCCGTTTAGATCTGCTCTGGCGGGTAAAACATCTAGAGAACACCCTCAAGTTAGACCAAGAAGATTTGTCTGGAAGGGTACTGTCTAAACGCACAGTTACCTGACAAATATTAAAGTAAACCTGAATCTCCATTTTCTTCCACCCCAGATAGGGGATTTCATCTTTATTTTTATTTCCTTTTATTTCCTATTATAACTGTTATACTATATATATTTTAATTTTTTTTCACTTATGACTATTTTAACTTCATTTCTGTGTAAAGCACTTTGAATTGCCACTGTGTATGAAATGTGCTATACAAATAAACTTGCCTTGCCTTGCCTAGATATCATTTTCTTGCAAGAAAGAGCACAATTGAGCGGACAAAACTTTTTCTAGAATTTTAGACATGAATGGAAGATTTGAAATTGGTCTGTAATTTGCTAGGTTATTATGATCTAATTGTGGCTTCTTAATGAAAGGTTTTATGACTGCCAACTTGAATATTCTTGGAACATGACCTAAAGATAAAGACGAGTTAATAATATTGAGAAGATGCTCTTCCACTACAGGTAACAACTCTTTCAGTAGTTTAGTGGGTATTGGATCTATTAAACATGTTGGTTTAGATGCAATGATAAGTTTATTTAGCTTTTCCTGTCCTATAGTTGTAAAGCGGTGTAGTAGTTCTTGAGTAGTTCTTGAGCTACTGTTCGGACGCTCTTGCTTACTGCTCCGCGCTTTGCTCTATCGCTTCTATATTTTACAACTTCAGCAAATCAGCACATTGCTCAAACGACAAAGCTTGACTCCAATGATAAAATTAGAAACTCTGGTGACTGAATTCCTAAACAAAAAGCGGAATATTTCAACCGACCAGCCTCCCACTGCCTCCAGCTTACATTCCGGAGAAGGGAAAACACAGCTGCCTACATTCAAAAGGATAAGAAAATGCCTCTTCTAGAATCTACTTGCTGCACAAACTGCCACAGACTTTTACAAAGGATTGCAGTTCTTGAAACAAAGTTATTTGCGGAACCATCCAACCAGATGAATCACACCGCAGAGCTTCATCATGATCGCCCTCTGCACACTGCCGGTGAGTCCCATAAATGTAGTGCTACTCAACATGTAGAGAAACAAGTAACTGATCAACACACTAATCGATGGAACAAACAGGGAGCAAGACCAAAAGGCACTCGAGACATCAGATTGTCACGAGCATCTCATATTGCCGCAGTAGCATGCTCTACCCCAGACACAAGGATTGCAAACACTAGTTTTCTATCACCAAATATACATCTTGAAAACAGATTTGAAGTGCTAATGAATGTGGGTGAGGAATCCCCAAACGTGATAAATGTGACCGAACACAGATTGAATCAGCCCGCAGCTAACACTAATGCTAACAGGCGCTCAAGGTCGAGCAGACAGCGGCCCTCAGCTCAGAGCGCAGCCGAGCCCAGGACTCTGATAGTGGGCGACTCAACAATCAGAAACATTAGCAGCAGGGATACAACTACATGCTGCCTTCCACAAGCAACAGTTTCTGATGTCAACAGGGAACTTAAGAACATTCTGATGAAACATAAGACTGCAAATCGACTCATCATTCATGTGGGAAAGAACGATATTCAGAGAGAGGAGTCAGAACTCCTTAAGAGGGATTTTAATGAACTTTTTGAAACACTTAGAAAACTGAAAGTTCAGCCGTTCATCAGTGGACCACTTCCAGCAAAAGGAACAAATAGGTTCTCACGGCTACTTGGGCTTAATACATGGCTGCAAAAAACCTGCAACATGAAGGGAGTGAACTTTATCGACAATTTTAATCTCTTCTGGAGTCAGAGACAACTGTTTACATCAAATGGCCTCCACCCAAACAAACTCGGTGCAAGAGTGCTAAAGGACAATATTTATTTTTCCCTTCATCATCCTTCAGCTGTGTGTGCTAACCCACTCAACCTGGATGGCACACACACACCAGTAAAGTACGATCACAGGACTTCATTTCAGCATCTGAATGGACATGCGGTTGATACACCCCACAAGGACAATGATAACACCACGCAGCCACAACAACCACTTCTCATGGACACACTCCCAGCTGAGCCCCGCCCTCAGAGCTCACCACAGATAGACTGTGACGAATTAGAACTGCTCCAAATGACACAGATCGAGGCACTAAACAGTAACATCTCAGCCCATACTGTGGAGTCTGTGGAGGCACTGGTAAAAATGGGGACCATCAAGAGTGACACTGGTGATATTTTAAAACTAATATGTAATATAAGCAATATGCTGGAAGAAATGTCACTCCTTGAACCGGACGATAACATATTGCAGCTTCCGGTAACACCAGAGAAACAGCCCCCCCTCACCAGACATGTTATCCCGCTCTACAGCATCCCCGCCTCTGAGCTTCACAGAGAAAATGGATTTTGTTTATACTGGAAACAGACAATCATACTCGATCGCTGCGAGCCCCCAGATATCAACCAAAAAGCGTCAAGGCCCACAACCACCAAAGACTGTGGGCCCAGCTCGCTCTGCCCCTCCTCCTGTGAGATTTCTTCGGTCACAACGCCAGGGCACACACCCTCCTCCATCTGCACCAAAAACAACTGATACCAGCTCTCAGTGACGTGTTCTGGGTCCTCGCAAAGTCACCAGCAATCTTATCAAATGTTTACAAAACATGCGTGAGCCCAGTGTGTCTCTATCTTTCTCTATTTCTGTTCTGTTACGTGATAGAAAGTCCAAGGCTTTCTCAGGCCGTATGGCAAACCCATCTAATCTGCTGCCTGTTAATTGTCAAACTAAGATTACTATGGGGGAAAAAATTAAAATTAATACTGTTAAGTTAGCACTCTTAAACATCCGTTCACTTAAAAACAAATCATTTCTAGTCAACGACTTAATATCCACAAACAACCTAGATTTTTTGCTTCTAAATGAAACGTGGCTAGAAGACAGCTGCAGTGCAACAGTCCTCAATGAAACAGCCCCTCCTAACTTTACTTTTATGAGTGTCTGCAGACCAGTCAGAAGGGGAGGGGGGGTCGCAGCTCTATTTAAAGATGTTTATCAATGTAAGCAAGTATCATTCGGTGATTATTTGTCTCTAGAATATCTGGGCATTGTGCTAAAAGGTGCACCACGCATCCTGCTTATCATTATTTATAGGCCTCCGAAATATTCTCCGGCCTTTATTGATGACTTTACAGAGCTGTTATCAGCAATCTCATCTGAGTATGACTGTTTTGCTATTGCTGGGGATTTTAACATTCACATTGACAATGCTGAATCCAGTACAACAAAAGATCTCATGACTGTTCTTAACACTTTTGATTTGACACAACATGTTCACGGACCCACACATGATCGTGGACACACTCTAGATTTACTTATCAGTAAGGGTCTAAATATTTCATCAATGGTTATTAAGGATGTAGCACTGTCTGATCATTTCTGTATTTTCTTTGATATATCAATCTCTCCTGCCATTGAAACTAGATCTGTCTCTGTCAAAAAGAGATGCTTAAATGAGAACACTAGTGTGCTGTTTATGAAGGCTATATCTCTAACACCAAGCATATCTGCAGACTCTGTTGATTTTCTCCTTGACTCTTTTAACTCAAAAGTTAAGGGTGTAATTGATGATATTGCTCCTGTAAAAGCCAGGAAAAAGAGTGGCAAACAAAAAGCACCCTGGAGAAACTCAACAGAAGTGCAATTAATGAAAAGACAATGCAGGAAATCTGAACGCATGTGGCGAAAGACAAAACTTGTAGTCCATTATAAGATCTATAAAGACAGTCTTCGTGCTTTCAATGTGGAACTAGGCAAAGCTAGACAGACCTTCTTTTCAAATATTATAAACAGAAACATAAACAACACACGCACTCTTTTTGCTACTGTAGAGAGACTAACAAACCCCCCGAGTCACATTCCCAGTGAAATGCTCTCAGACAGCAAATGTAGTGAGTTTGCTTCCTTCTTCTCCGAGAAAATCATTAATATCAGAAATGCGATCAGCACATCCTTGAGTTTCTCTGGGGTGAATCAGATCAGACCACAGCCTCAGAAAGTTACTATGACTGATTTCGAAGCAATTGATGGTAAAATTTTAGAAGAAACAGTACAGCACCTTAAAACATCAACCTGCGCCCTTGACACACTCCCCACTTCTTTTTTCAAAAGTGTGTTTAACTGTTTAGAAGCAGATCTCCTAGAAGTTGTAAACTCCTCACTTCTTTCTGGGACTTTTCCAAACTCCCTAAAAACCGCAGTAGTAAAGCCTCTCCTTAAAAAGAGAAATCTGGATAACTCCATACTGAGCAACTACAGACCAATCTCAAATCTCCCCTTCATAGGCAAGATCATTGAAAAAGTTGTCTTCAGTCAGCTGAACAAATTCTTGAACTCAAACGGATACTTTGACAATTTTCAATCTGGTTTCCGACCGCATCACAGCACAGAGACAGCGCTCATAAAAATTATAAATGATATTCGCCTCAATACAGATACAGGCAAAACATCAATTCTGGTACTACTCGACCTCAGTGCTGCATTCGACACTGTTGACCACAAAATACTTCTTGACAGGCTAGAAAATTGGGTTGGGCTTTCTGGAATGGTCCTCAAATGGTTCAGGTCATACTTAGAAGGGAGAGGTTATTATGTGAGTATAGGTGACCATAAGTCTGAGTGGACATCCATGACATGCGGAGTCCCACAAGGGTCAATTCTTGCACCACTACTATTCAACCTGTATATGCTGCCACTCAGCCAAATAATGAAAAATAACAAAATGGCTTACCACAGCTATGCTGACGACACCCAGATCTACTTAGCCCTGTCACCTAATGACTACAGCCCCATTGACTCTCTATGTAAATGCATTGATGAAGTTAACAGTTGGATGTGCCAAAACTTTCTTCAGTTAAACAAAGACAAAACTGAAATTACTACATTTGGAAACAAAGATGAAATTCTCAAGGTGAATGCATATCTTGAGGCTAAAGGCCTGAAATCAAAAAATCAAGTCAGGAATCTTGGTGTGATTTTGGAGTCAGACCTGAGTTTCAGTAGTCATGTCAAAGCAATAACTAAATCCGCTTACTATCATCTCAAAAACATATCAAGAATTAGATGCTTTGTTTCCAGGCAAGACTTAGAGAAACTCGTTCATGCTTTTATTACCAGTAGGGTGGACTATTGTAATGGTCTCCTCACCGGCCTTCCCAAAAAGACCATTAGAAAGCTGCAGCTCATACAGAACGCTGCTGCCAGGATCCTGAGCAGAACCAGAAAATATGACCATATCACACCAGTCCTCAGATCTTTACACTGGCTTCCAGTTACATTTAGGATCGATTTTAAAGTGCTATTACTTGTATATAAATCACTCAATGACCTAGGACCTCAATACATTGCAGATATGCTGATTAAATACAAACCCAACAGATCACTCAGATCGTCAGGATCAAGTCAGTTAGAAATACCAAGGGTTCACTCAAAGCAAGGAGAGTCTGCTTTTAGCTATTATGCCAGCCGTAGCTGGAACCAGCTTCCTGAACAGATCAGATGTGCTCCAACAGTAGCCACTTTCAAATCCAGACTCAAAACACATCTGTTCAGCTGTGCATTTACTGAATGAGCACTGTGCCACTGTACATGCTTTGTCCAAACTGCTTGCATTTTAATTTATATGCTTAAATTTAACCCTGTTTTTATTTTTATTTTTAATTATACTCTTTATTTTTATCTTTCAATGTTTTATATATATTTTTATTGTATTCACTTATAACTATTTTAACTTCATTTCTGTGTAAAGCACTTTGAATTGCCACTGTGTATGAAATGTGCTATACAAATAAACTTGCCTTGCCTTGCCTTGCCTTGAGGGGCGATAATTGCGGTTGAATCATAAGACATCATTAAAGATTGTACATTTACAATTTTGTTTCTGATGCTTTCTATTTTCTCAGTGAAGAAATTCATAAAATCATTACTACTAAACGGTAACGGAATATTTTGCTCAGGCGATGCTTGTTTATTTGTTAGTCTAGCCATGGTGTTAAATAATAACCTTGGATTATTTTGGTTATTTTCTATTAGTTTGCGGAGATGCTCTGCCCTGGCTGCTTTTAGGGCCTTTTTATAGCGTGACATACTATCTTTCCACGCGATTCTAAAGACCTCTAAATTAGTTTGTTTCCATTTACGCTCTAAGTTACGAGTTTTTCTCTTGATAACATGTGTAGCAATGTTGTACCATGGTGCTTTAGTTTTCTCTTTAACCTTTTTTAATGTAATTGGTGCAACAATTTCAAATGTACTAGAGAAAATGGTGCTCATACTGCTAGTCATTTCCTCTAGTTCATCTGTTTGTTTGGGTTCACTGAGCAGCTGAGACAGATCAGGTAAGGTATTTGAGAATCTATCTATAGTGGTTGGAAGGATTGTTCTGCCTGGTCGATAACATGGCGCAACATGACAGATTTCAGCAGTACGCAGTATGCAAGTTACCATGTAATGGTCAGTGACATCATCACTTTGCGGTATAATATATATATCGGTTGGGTTGGTTCCATGTGATATAATTAAATCTAGTGTGCGATTAAGACGATGAGTGGGACCAGTGACGTTTTGCTTGACCCCAAAGGAATTTAATAGATCCGTAAACTCAGCCCCTAACGCATCATTTGTGTTATCTACGTGTATGTTAAAATCTCCAACAATTAATGCTTTATCGACGTTGACCAATAGATCTGAGAGAATGTCTGCACACTCTTTAAGGAAATCAGCATAGGGCCCTGGAGGTCTATATACAGTAGCCAAGGCTAGAGATAATACGGATTTCTTTCTTACATGTAAGAGCGTAACATTTAGCACTAGTACTTCAAACGAATTAAACCGAATTAAAGTTTTCTGAGTAACATTAAGAATATCTCTATAGATTGTTGCAACACCCCCGCCATGACCAATCAGACGTGGCTCATGCTTATAACAGTATCCTGGTGGAGTAGACTCATTAAGACCGAAATAATCATTTGGCTTAAGCCAGGTTTCAGTAAGGCAAAGTACATCGAAACTATTATCTGTGACCATTTCATTTACACTAACCGCCTTAGGTGTGAGCGAGTTGAACTAGTTTTAGAAATTGTTTTTGTTCACTAATATTGAGATTTTCTGGTTTAATCACAATTAGATTTTTCCTAGATCCTAGATCCTAGATTTAATGTTTGACCTCACAAAACGAGGAATAGACACAGTTTCTATATAATGTTCTACATTGGTACTTATGTCAATTAAGTTAGGACAAAATTGTTTTTGTTCACTAATATTGAGATTTTCTCGTTTAATCACAATTAGAATTTTCCTAGATCCTACAGTAGATTTAATGTTTGACCTCACTAAACGAGGAATAGACACAGTTTCTATATAATGTTCTACATTGGTACTTATGTCAATTAAGTTAGGACATCAAAGACTGTGATTTGGACTTTGACTTACTAGTCATATGGTGTGTAACGCCCTGGAGATGTTGTCCGACAGAAGAGCCGCTCCGATTCTGCTGGGGTGAAGGCCATCAGGACGGAAGAGCCTAGGTCGCTCCCAGAACAGATTCCAATTATTTACAAAGAGCAGCTTCTGTTCATTACACCATGACATTAACCATTCATTTAGAGCAAATAATCTACTGAACTTTTCATGTCCTAGTCGGTACGTGGGAAGGGGTCCAGACACGATGATCGTTGCTTCAGGCGATGTTTTGCGCACCGTCTCGATCAGGCTCCTGTAGTCCTTCTTCAGAACCTCCATCTGCCGCAGCCTGGTGTCGTTCGTTCCCGCGTGCAGCACGACAGCTCCGATGCGCTCGTCACCGTTCAGGATCTCGGGAACCTGCGCAGCGACATCGAGAACATGAGCACCAGGAAAGCAGTGAGTGATAACCTTGCCTTTACCTGAGGTAGCGTGGACATGCCGGACGATGGAAGTACCGATGACCACAGCGTCGCGTTCCGTCTCGCGAAGAGGGGAGAAGCGGTTCCGGGTGGAGATCTCGAAGACCGGGAGGGGCGGAGATGTCCTAGCTCTGGTCCTGGCTCGCGTCTTCCGCTGTGGAAACACCCAGGGTCCATGGTGCTGTGTCGGTGCCAGAGTGAACGAAGCCAGGGATGATGATCTCGTCCTGGGTGCTTGGGTCCTGTGCAGAGAAACACGAGGAGTAGACGAGGTCGGAGTCAAAATTTTACTATCCACTGACTTGAGAGCATCGGCTCGCGATGTTTCAAGCGATGTTCGTCGCTCTCTCAGCACGGCTCGTCTGTCTAGTAGGCCGCGAATCTGCTTCTCCAACGACTCCAACTCCAACTGCACCGATTGCAGCTCGAACGTGTCCTCACCTGCACTCAAAGGTAACATTAGACACACATCCGAGTTATTCTCCATTGTAGCAGATGTGCTACGATGGCGAATTGTTGGTTTCAGTGGTTACCGGGTGTAAACAAGTTACCACGCGTGCAATGCTAGCGGGTTACGGCTAGTAGCGGAAGTTCAGATATAAGTAGGGATATCAAAGCAATCCTAATTGTTTTTTATAGAGAATCGTATCGGAGATATGTTCACACGCTGTAAATAATAGAAAGTATTCGTTTGTAAGCGAGTGTTAAGAAGAAAATCAAGGATTATGAATCAATTCGACGGAGCTCCAAACACAACAACGCACTCACAACCTGCGCATGTGCATTGTGCGCTTTATTTACCTGCCTCATATCCAAGCATAACCTAATGTCATTGTCAGGCTTAGGTACAATCACCACCAGGTTTACCCATGGGGTGGCGTCAGAAACGGGTTCAATGATGTCCATCTCTAGAAGCTGCTGAATCTTACATTCCACTGCTTCTCTTAAGTGAAATGGAGTTTGGCGTAATGGTTGAGCTATTGGAGTCACAGTGCTATCAATATGTAAGCTTATCTGTTTGGTGTTAAGTTTTCCAACTCCCCTAAACAGAACTGGATACTGTTCTCGAATTCGGCTTACCACCCCATACGGAAATGTAATATATGTACATATATGAAATATACATATATTAAATATATCCACATAGAAAGTGAAAACATATATGTACATGTATATCTGCCCATATATAAAACCTATTAGAAAATGGAACAATTTCATATATTGACATATAAAACTAGCCTATATATTTTATGTATGTATAATACAGTATTTTATATATATGTCACATATATAATTATCAATATACATGACATATTTCTTTGTATATATGTTCAATATACAAACTACACATATATGCATAGCATATTGCTTGCATACATGTTACATATATGTCCCTAATATATGTTTTTATATAGTCTTATTATATATTTTACATTTAAAATGAAATATATAAAATATATTTTTGATAAATGTATATGGAATATATAAATTATATATATATATATATATATATATATATATATATATATATATATATATAAACAGTGTGCACATATATTTTAAATATATGTTATGTTCTTATATTATGTATATCAATTGCTAAATATTTTGAATTAATGGTGTAAACTAAACAAATGTAAAAAAACATGCTTTCATTAATTTCGTACATATTTTTTAAGTTATGGATGTGTACTTACACACTTGCAATGCAATACATATGACATGCCTAAGCCTTAAATGTTAAACGGTGCAGTTAGCAAAAAAAAAGTAATACAGTAAAACATTTAAAACATTTAAACTTTATTACAACAGTTTTAATATAAAAAGAAAAATTAAGCTGCGCAAAATTAGAAAACTACTGAACACACAACTTTATTATATATATAAATACAATATTACAACAAAACAAGTAACAAATAAAACAGCACAGAACATGAAAATCCACCAACAGGTATATGATACAGCCTGTAATTTTTTTTAAGTTAGAGTCTTTTTGGATGTCCTCAGCTCAGTGATCTTTTGATTTATAGCTACCCCTAGTTGGCCCCTGGTGGTTCCAGGAAATTTCTGGATCACCGATCACGGTTGTTCAGCTTACTGAAATTCACAGAAATTCCTCCAGATTCCTTGAATCTTTTAATTATGTTATGCACTGTTGAATGTGAAATATCCAAATCTCTTCCTATCTTTCTTTGAGGAACATTGTTTTTAAACATTTCAATAATTTTCTCATGTATTTGGTGGCAAACTGGCGATCCTCGGCCCATCTTTGCTCCTAAAGGATTAGACCTTTCTTGGATGCTGCTTTTGTACCAAATCATAATTACAATCACCTGTTGACATCACCTGTTTAAAATCACATTATTATTTAACCATTTTACCTCATTTCTAGCCCTAAATTGCTCCTGTCCCAACTTTTTTTTAAATGTGTTGCATGTCTGAATGACATGAAGTTGACCAGACAAAACATGAAATATTTTGTGTTCATATTGTCTGCAATGAAATACAAGTCAAAGTAAATTTAGAAATCACTTTTTTTTTTTTTTTTTTGCGTTTTCCATACTGTCCCAACTTCTTCTGATTTGGGGTTGTATATATGTATATACAAAAACTATTTTAATGAAATGTGGATTGTGTAGACTTGTTAAAAGTTCAAGTTGTTCAAATAAGGAAAAGAAGGAATGAATTAATAAGGAAACCATAGGCATATAAAATGTATGTATGTTGTTTAAATAAATGGGCATATATAAATTAAACATATCGGTGACATATATGGTCATAACATACAATATTATATAAACAATAGTCATATATATCGTATTAATATATGTCAATATACTAATTTAATATGGAAAATGTATATATGTTATAAACTTATATCAACATATATCTAGAGATATGTATATATGTGATAGCAATATATTGTCTTATATTTAGCATATATGATGGCGTCATTTGCGATATAGGGACATATATGTCATATATTACATTTCCGTATGGGACGTCACTGATTGTAGCTACGTTGACCCCAACTTTCAGTACTCCTAGTTTAGTAGCGATCTCTTTACCCAGTAGTGGCTCTCCTTTTCCTTCGATTACCATGAATTAAGCCTGGGTGCTCCGTTTTCCACATTTTATTTTACATGTGAAAGCTTCTTTTCTGGGCAGGGGTTCTTTAGAAGCATAAATGGTAAATGGTAAATGGACTGCATTTATATAGCGCTTTTAACAGACCAATGGCCATCCAAAGCGCTTTACACATTGCCTCACATTCACCCATTCACACACCGACGGCGGTGTCAGCCATGCAAGGCGCCATCCAGCTCGTCGGGAGCAGCTGGGGTTAGGTGTCTTGCTCATGGACACCTCAACACTTGGTCAGGTGGAACCGGGGATAGAACCAACAACCTTCTGGTTTGTAGACAACCTACATGAACCACTGAACCACCTACATGAACCACTGAACCACTGAACCACCTACATGAACCACTGAACCACTGCCGCCCCATAAGCATATAGCTTTTTATCAGACTTGTATGAGTGACACACAATTCTTCTATTTTTCAATACCTCCCATGAATCTTCATCTACGATATTGCTTGTGGCATGTCCAACTCAACTCCACCAACAGCAAATGTATATCTGTTCGAGTCACAGTCTTTCACCACAAATGCATATTGATTGTCAGCAGTTCTGGTAACCACTGACATATTTTGCTGTCTATTTAGTTGCAGTTTTGGTTTTGCACATATTGGCATATTGGCATTTATAATAATATCTACAGTATTACTCAGAAGTCTAGTTTCAAATATAATTCCTTCGAAGTTTTGGTGCTTTATGTAGCGCTATGTAGTGTACATGATAAAACCCGTTCAACATTTGTGTTAGCTACTGTATACAGGCCACCAGGGCATAATACAGACTTTATCAAAGAATTTGCTGATTTTCTATCAGAGTTAGTACTGGCCGTAGATAAAGTACTAATTGTTGGTGATTTTAATATCCATGTAGACAACGGAAAAGACGTATTGGGATTAGCATTTAAAGACACACTAAACTCTATTGGAGTTAGGCAACACGTGTCAGGAGCCACTCATCGCCATAATCATACTTTAGACCTAATATTGTCACATGGAATGAATGTTGATACCGTTGAAATTCTGCAGCAGAGCGATGACATCTCAGATCATTACTTAGTATCATGTATACTTAATTTAGCTAAGGTTGCAAAGCCGTCCCCTCGCTTTATAAATGTCAGGACAATCACTGCTGCCACTAAAGATTGCTTTTTAAATAATCTTCCTCATCAGTATCATCTGCTCAGCATCCCAGATAGTATAGAAGAACTCGATGTTGCAACAGAAACTATTGACTCTCTCTTTTCCAGTACTTTAGACACAGTTGCTCCTCTGCGCTTAAAGAAGATTAAAGAAAATAGTCCAACACCGTGGTACAACGAGCACACTCGGGCCCTTAAAACAGCAGTCAGAAAAATGGAGCGCAGCTGGAAGAAAACAAAATTAGAGGTATTTCGTAATTCGTGGAAAGAGCACATGATCACATACAGAAAGGCTGTAAAAACTGCTAGATCTGCTTATTTCTCAACTCTCTTGGAAGAAAACAAACACAACCCAAGGTATTTATTCGATACAGTGGCTAAATTAACCAAAAATAAAGCTTCAACTTCTGATGATTGTAAACAGCACAGCAATGACTTTATGAACTTCTTCACATGTAAGATTGATAATATTAGGAAATTTTTTTTAACCATGCAGCCGTCTACTACAGCATCACATCAGACAGAGCATTGTAGTGTCACTGAGGAAAAATTACACTCATTCACTGCTATAGGAGAAGAAGAATTGGCTAAACTCGTTAAATCATCAAAATCATCAACATGTATGCTCGACCCTATACCAACTAGGCTATTAAAAGAGATGCTACCAGAGGTCATAGATCCTCTTCTTAATATCATTAATTCATCTTTGTCATTAGGATATGTACCGAAAACTTTTAAGTTGGCTATTATTAAACCACTTATTAAAAAACCGCAACTTGATCCTACAGATTTAGTCAATTATAGACCAATCTCAAATCTACCCTTTCTGTCAAAAATACTTGAAAAGGCAGTGTCTTCACAATTGTGTTCCTTTTTAGAAAGAAATGGTATCTGTGAGGATTTCCAGTCAGGATTTAGAGCGTATCATAGCACTGAGACTGCTCTCGTCAGAGTTACAAATGATTTACTCTTATCATCCGATCGTCGCTGTATCTCTCTATTAGTGTTACTCGATCTTAGCGCTGCATTTGATACTATCGACCACAACATTCTTTTGAATAGACTCGAAAATTATGTAGGTATTAGTGGAATTGCATTATCATGGTTTAAATCATACCTATGCGACCGTTATCAGTTTGTAGTAGTAAATGAAGATATGTCACACCGATCGCAAGTTCAGTATGGAGTACCACAAGGCTCAGTGCTAGGACCGCTACTCTTTACCCTGTACATGCTACCACTGGGAGATATCATTAGGAAGCATGGCGTTAGTTTTCATTGTTATGCTGACGATACTCAGCTCTATATTTCTTCACGCCCTGAAGAAACTTACCAATTCACAAGATTAACGGAATGCATAGCTGATATAAAACATTGGATGACCGGTAATTTCTTGCAACTCAATTCAGAAAAAAATGAATTTTTAATTATTGGACAAAAAAGCTCCACAAATAGTAACCTAGAATACTGTCTAACACTTGATGGCTGTTCTGTCAAGTCCTCGTCGTCAGTGAGGAACCTGGGTGTGCTCTTTGATACCAATCTTTCGTTTGAAAGCCACGTTTCTAGCATCTGTAAAACTGCTTTCTACCATCTTAAAAATATATCTAAATTACGGCACATGCTCTCAATGCAAAATGCTGAACAGTTAGTTCATGCGTTCATGACCTCAAGGTTAGATTATTGTAATGCTCTACTGGGTGGTTGCCCTGCTCGCTTAATAAATAAACTCCAGCTGGTCCAAAACGCAGCAGCTCGAGTTCTTACTAGAACCAGGAAGTATGACCATATTAGCCCAGTTCTGTCAACACTGCACTGGCTGCCTATTAAACATCGCATACATTTTAAAATCTTACTTATTACTTACAAAGCACTAAATGGTTTAGCTCCCCAATACTTGAGTGAGCTCTTAACATATTATACTCCATCACGTCTACTGCGCTCTCTAAACTCTGGCCAGTTGATCATACCGAGAATATCCAAATCAACTGCAGGCGGTCGATCCTTTTCCTATTTAGCACCTAAACTCTGGAACAGTCTTCCTAACATTGTTCGGGAAGCAGACACACTCTGTCAGTTTAAATCTAGACTAAAAACACATCTCTTTACTGTGGCATACACATAAAATCACTTTTTCAATGAAATGATTGTTAGGCTGCATTAACTAGGTCAGCCGGAACAGGGAACACTTCCCATAACACCTGATGTACTCGTGACATCATCAGAAGAATGGCATCTACGCTAATGATAGTCTCTCTGTTTTATCCCGAGGTTTACTGCAGTCAGCCGGATCCGGGCCGTATCCAGTTTAGATGGTGGACCTGCGCCCAGAGAAGACCAACACAGGACCCCGAAGTGTCTGGGAGACCGTGATTAGACTTCCCCTGCAACTGCCTCATCGACACGGCATCTCGATAAACCCGTCTCCGGCGTGTTGACTCCGATTGTTCGAATATTACAATTAAATAATACTTAAATCGATATGTCATCCTCAATAAACCCGTCTCCAGCGTGTTGCCTCCGATCATTCGAATATTGCACTTTAATAATTATTTAATCAACATCATCCTCAATAAACCCGTCTCCAGCATGTTGCCCCCGGTCCCTCGAATATTCTGATCTATTATGACCTCTGAGCTGTAAAGCTGCCAGAATAATAATAATAATAATAATAATAATAATAATACGCTGTTTGTTAATTGGCCAGAGGAGAACTGGCACCCCGACTGAGCCTGGTTTCTCCCAAGGTTTATTTTTCTCCATTAGGTCACCTGATGGGGTTTTGGTTTCCTTGCCACTGTTGCCTCTGGCTTGGCGTGCTCAGTTGGGGACATTATTATTTAGATTTATTTTGATGTTTAGTTGAAAAATTTTAACTAAATTAACCATTTAAACTAAATGTAGCGACTATGAGTCAGATAAAATAATAACTCAACGGGGAACTGAATTAAAATGAAAGACTCGAATGACACTATATATTATAAATAATTCAGAATTAATGTTTACCCCTTAACTTATTCGTCCGCCGATATGTAAGAACTTAAAGGGGGCTCTGTTAAAGGGAAACATGTATATTTAGCTCAAATGAATGAATTAATGAATTCATAGGGAATTTTGAGAGTCTATTTTACAGCCGAGCAAATGACTCTTCTAGCGTTCATTTGAACGGGCCGTAAATATCAACTCTGCAGCGGATATTAATATCCGAACAATAGTGAAACACTATTTAACAGCCAGGTAACTTAGATCGGCAGTTCAAGACATTAAATTGATAAGCACATAACACAAGAACAGTTATCCTTGAATACAAACGGAACTTTATTGATTAATCTAACACATCAAACTAATATCTAACATAAACACACACGCTCGCACATTCACACGTTGCAGAAAGGAAGAAGGTGAGAAAAAGAATAAGTTCTAAGAGAGAGAAATTATGAAATCCTAAGCAATCTATGCATTTATGAAACATGACCTGAAGAAACCATTGATCAGTAATTTAACCTCCTATCGTTTCTTAGGCAGGGTTATTACATTAGATCTAATGCACCAGTTCAGCTTGGAATCAAAAAGGCGTTACTTGCGTTTGTGTTTCGCGTGTCGTCTGACTAGGGGGATCCCCTTTTCCTGGCGGGACAGGGATTTTCCCGTATCTTTGATTCGCTGAAGGTCTGGTCGACGTCTGGGGAAGCCAACCACGTGGCGTGTTGGCGGCTGGATGAAAGTCTTGTGGGCGTTGTTTGAAGTTGGAGCGCGCTGTTAGAAACTCGTTGTTGAGAGACTTTTGCGGCGAAACTTAACCGAACCCGAGACTTAACGGAAATACAATAAACTTTAAGTAAAAGAAAGGAAAGTGAGAGAAAAGCAGATGGCCTGAATGAAATCGTTGTTAACCCATTTTCTCTGATGTTGGTCTGTCACGATAGTCAGACCGTCTGGGAGCTCCGTTCAGAACTCACTCTGGTCAAACTGCCAGGACTTAGCTCATCTCTGAACTGCGAACAGGCCGCGAACCAGCTCGAACCGAACTGGAACCGAACTTGATCTGAACTCTGCACTGCTTCTGGTCTGAACTGTACAGAACCGCACGGAACTGTAGACAGTAGACAGTAGACAGAACTGTAGACAGAACTGTAGACAGAACTTTTCGTTCGTGTTCTGAGATTAAACTCAAACATTTGCCCATCCCCTGGATGGGTTCTGGCCAATTAGGCTTCAGGGGTGACTGTGTCTCCACCCCTCCCACAAAATTGGGTTATCTATAGAATTTAGTTTCCTGCTCTTAAGCAGAGAGTAAATTTAGACCTAATTTCTTACTATAAGGACATGATCAATTCTATAAAGATTTCATTCAGCTCATCTGTTGGATTATACCCATACGAACACACCGGTATCAAACACAATGCTTTTTCATCCACTCATTCAATAGTTACATAATTGCCTGAATTATGAGTAATATACATGCCTAATAGTCTAACTAACCTGTATTAGTTGTAAACACACTAACAAGTTATGTCGAAGGCTATTTGAATGAAAGTCCAATAATCAGTTATTTGATGTACTCCATAAGCTAACAGTTTCTGTGAGCTTGCTTGGAGTTTTAGCTGTGTCACGTGGAGTTCATTTACCGGTCATTGCAAAGACAGAGGTCTGGTTGTTTCTTTGTCTTGTGACAACCACGAGCCCTTTGTCCTCTTTTAACTGAGTTTGGTGGCGAGTCCATAGGAAGTCAGAACTAGTAGCTCAGGGGCAGAATCAAGCCCCCATCTCCCTCGTGATGATGATCGATTTCCTGGAGCTGAATTGTGCTTTGTTGAAAAGGATGTTAATTTGATCGAATCATTGGAAGATTAACTCATCTATATGTCTGCGGCCATAATTGCTACATAAATTACTGATCGAATTATTGATCTAACGCCCACACTGTCAATGTATGATACTTGAAATGTTTCCAGAATGGCTATACAGCTGATTAAAATTATGCTGCATTATTTTCCTGTTTAACACTGTAAAGCTGCTTTGAAACAATCTAAATTGTTAAAAGCGCTGTATAAATAAAGTTGACTTGATAGTGATTGATGCCTTTGCATTTTCTGCATTCTTGGCCCCTTGCCGGACAGGTTGGTTCTTTGGCAAAATGATTCAGTCTTCCGCATCTATAACCCTGTCTTTCTCTCTTTTCTGACCCTTGTTTTGGTAATCTCTTTTGATATTTTCCCCCTTTTTTCACAATCCGATGCACTGATTCTTTTTCATTTTCTGGTTGACTGACATATGTCATATGACATATAATTTTACTTTTGTCCAGCCAAGGATGTTAAGTAAGGTAGTGATTGGTACTCACCTCACCGCTGATGTTTTGATTTTTGGATCACACGTCACTTAAGGTGTGGTTATGAGTACATCAGATGACCACCTTCCCCCTCTCTTAGTTTGGGACACTAGTCAAGGTCTTTTACCTTGGCTCTATGAGAACACTCCATTTGGGGGCAGTCGTGGCCTAATGGTTAGAGAATCGGACTTGTAACCGGAAGGTATGGTTTGGTTCGGTATGGTTTGGTATGGTTCGGCAGGAATTGTCGGTGGGGGGAGTACATAACCAGTGCCCTCCTCCACCCTCAATACCACGACTGAGGTGAGACCCTTGAGCAAGGCACCGAACCCTCAACTGGCTGCCCACTGCTCCGGGTGTGTGTTCACGGTGTGTGTTCACCACTGTGTGTGTGCACTTGGATGTGTCAGAGTCTCGGAGTCAAATGCAAGTTCACAATGTTTATTTAGAAGTAATAAAGAGAGGTCTAGGCAAAGCACATATATCACACTCCACAGAATAGAGACCACACGCGGCGTCCCACGACGTAATCCACTCTGGTGGGTGACCGGAGAGAAATCCTCACATGAAAGATGACTGACGAAATACTCCATGCACTGGACAGAAGACGAGGCAGTGCCCGGCAGAAACAACAGCTCTCCGAAACCTGGATGAGACTGGATCTCGCCTAAAAACGAAGCGTACCAGTCACACCGACAAAGCAGGGCAGAGTTCTCTCAAGGACAAGTTCACGTACTTCCACAAGCGTGTGAATTCCGGGCATTGACAAGCCTCCGGATGCCTGCGACCGAACCTGCGAGTAACTGAAGAGAGACAGAACAAGAACCTCCGACTGGACTGGACAGAGTGACTGAGACCAACCAAAAACAATGAGCACGCGACGAGAGACAGGACAGCGTGCTATAAAAAGAGAACAGCTGATGAGACACGACAGGTGAACAATTACTGAAACGAGCGGGAGGGGCCAGTGAACCCGTGAGGAACCACCACCAACAGGTAAGAAATACATACACACACACACACACGATCACCCAGGAGTCCTGACAGGATGGGTTAAATGCAGAGCACAAATTCCAAGTATGTCACCATACTTGGCCACATGTCACTTCACCTCACCTCACAACAGGAGGCGGTTCAATCATTTAGATTGAATGTAAAGTGGGGAGAGTTGGTCAGCTGATTTATCTGATTGGTGAGATTTCTAACTTGTAGAGCCTCTTCTGTATTATCAGCACAAGTAAGACACAATTGTAATAAAACTAGATTTACAAGATAAACAAGAATAACTAACACAACTACTAAATGAATACAATGAATGATAAAGGAATAAAGTGCATAAGATGCATAAAAAACATGTGATTAAGTTGAGTGTGGCTATGAAAGAGTTGTGTTATCTTATGGAAAGATAAACTGTTGTTTCTCTGAAAATAAGGTGAAGAACTTCATTATGTATCAAACAAATAAAGGAAAGATTATTTGTTATTAATTAGCATCAGTTATATTACCTCTAATGTAAATTAGAAAATCAAATACTGATAATATACAACAATGCCAAGGTCTCTTGAAAGAGGTTTGGTTAAGTGATATTTACGTTCCACTTGGTTGAGTAAGCATGGAGGTGACTTCTTCCACTGGTTGTGTTGTGTTGTGTTGCAGTGGGAAAGGAGCTGGAATCCGTTTCAACAGTCTTGAACATGAAGATCTGTGGGATGCTGATCTCCTGGAGCACCAAAGGGTGCTCAAGTCTATGTTTATCGTATTCCTGTTTACGTTCTGGGTTTAATAAATGCGGCATTTGGGTTCAATAACAACTTGCCTCCAGTGGAATATGTTACAATACTGTAGTACTGCCCTTGTGAAAAAGTAGTGTGCTTAATTGTATTGAAAGTGTACTTTTTGTGTACTTAAAATCTTAAAAGTATACTTTTTAAAAAGTGCACTTGCAGATCATATGATATAATTAAAATTAAAGGCCACTTAAGTATACTTAAAGAGAATACACTTTAATGACAATATTTATAAGCACACTTAAGTGCACTTTTTTAAAATGCACTTTGTAATAATATCTAATTAATTTTTACTTAAATAAAGTACACTTTCATGGCAATATTTATAAACACACTTAAGTGCACTTTTTATAAGTGCATTTTGTAATAATATCTAATTAATTTTTACTTAAGGAAAGTATACTTTCATGGCAATATTTATAAACACACTTAAGTGCACTTTTTATAAGTGTACTTTGTAATAATATCTAATTAATTTTTACTTAAGGAAAGTATACTTTCATGACAATATTTATAAAAACACTTGAGTGCACTTTTAATAAGTGCATTTTGTAATAATATATAATTAATTTTTACTTAAGGAAAGTATACTTTCATGACAATATTTATAAACACACTTAAGTGCACTTTTAATAAGTGCACTTTGTAATAATATCTAATTAATTTTTACTTAAGGAAAGTATACCTTCATGACAATATTTATAAACACACTTAAGTGCACTTTTTATAAGTGCACTTTGTAATAATATCTAATAAATTTTTACTTAAAGAAAGTATACTTTCATGGCAATATTTATAAACACACTTAAGTGCACTTTTAATAAGTGCACTTTGTAATAATATCCAATTAATTTTTACTTAAGGAAAGTATACTTTCATGACAATATTTATAAACACACTTAAGTGCACTTTTAATAAGTGCACTTTGTAATAATATCTAATTAATTTTTACTTAAGGAAAGTATACTTTCATGGCAATATTTATAAACACACTTAAGTGCACTTTTTATAAGTGCACTTTGTAATAATATCTAATTAATTTTTACTTAAGGAAAGTATACTTTCATGGCAATATTTATAAACACACTTAAGTGCACTTTTTATAAGTGCACTTTGTAATAATATGTCATTAATTTTTACTTTAAAAAGTACACTTTCATGACAATATTTATAAGCACTCTTAAGTGCACTTTTTTAAAAATGCACCTTGTAATAATGTCTACCTATATTTTACTTAAACATATTTAAAATAATTATTGTTATTTATATTTTATAAAGTACACTTATTTTTATATTGACATACTAAAGCACATGGAAAAAAATGTCCAAAATTACATTTGTTAATGTATTCTAAATGTGTTTTGTCTATAATGTATACTGCGTGTATTAATGTATTTCTTCTAGCTTCAATACACTTTTTAAAATTTGTATCACTAGCTCCTGCTCTATGAACTCAACTACAAGTGTCAGTTTTTTACATAATATTTGATATAAAGTGTAATTTATGAGAGGAGAAGCTTAGCTATTTGTGCTTAATGTAATAGCAATGTAGTACTGTGTGTACAGATTAATTTCAATATCATTATGTTGTTCTACGCCGATTAAACACACATTTAATTGCAAGCAAAAGTTGAACAAATCTAAACAAAATTAATCTGCATTCAAATTCAGTTAAAAAACATTTAATTTTAATCAGACTACACTACACTGTAAACATAATTGACTTTTAGTTAGGTCAATGAGTCAAGTTATTTTAACTTACAGTCCAACTACACAGTGAGTTAGAACATCTTCAACTTGAACAGAAATGGAAAACATTTATAATCAACATTTAACCATGCACAAAATATTTCTATTTAATATTTTAATGCGCATGCGCCAAAAATACTACGTCATTATTTTGAAAAATGCGCTGTCCGCCATGTTTCTATGATCGCGATCCGTGAGGAAACTGAAGCTGATCAAACAACGAGAACAACGGAGTGAACCTTTTGGATCATTGGATGATTACAGATGAGACGTTATGTGCTGCAAACGAGTCAAGTAAGTACACTGTAAAAAAATGCTGTTAAAAAACGGCGAAATTTTGACAGTAAAATGCTGTTTTCCATTAAAACAGTAATATACCGTAGAAAACAATGCATTCTGGGTAATATTTGTAATCTTCGAGAAAATAGCCAACAGGAATATACCGTGAATTAACAGTGCTCAAAGTCGACACTCAGAGGCTGTGCTCCAAATCACACCCTATACCCTCATTCACTATTCCCTACACTAGTTTACTGATAGTGAGCAAAAATAAGTGAGTGAAGTCAAACACCTGATGAACAGCTGCTGTTATCACCGAAGGAAAGAGATACATGAACAGAAAAAAGCTGCTTTCATCAACTGAAGATAAAAGAAGATATTAAATCTCTGAAGATCTCAGCAGAGGAGGATTAAACAACTCCACAAACAGCATTACCAGCTTCACACATTACTAACCAGACTGACTTTATTTCTGTCAGACGTCTACAGAACTTATTTTGACGTTACCATTATGGTGATTAGTGTTTGCTTTAGTTGGGCTCTTGAACCATGACATAATAACATTAGTTTTTTTCTATAGCTGCTCTAACTGTGTGTTTAAAATACATTTGTTATAGCATGCAAAGCCGAAAAAAATGTAAACAGATGATGTTGACTATTTATTAATGGTCTGGTTCACTGAGCTCCTTCATAATCTAAGTTATAATGATATAGATGAAGTTTTATTTTATGGTAACCCAATCATTTTACAGCATGAGTTCAATTAGTGTTGCAACAACCAGATAATTTTAAGGACAGGAAAAAAGCTTGTGGTCAATACATTTTGAATACTAGAGTCATTCAGACTCAAATAGACATCAAGAATCGGCGTATGAATCTCAACAATGGTGACAATCAAAAGCTTCATTCTGCAATGCATGCTGGGTACAGGCATTGTGCAAAAATCATCCATGACTCCCAGCATGCATTGCGGCATGAATAAATTATGCTGATGAATAGCCTGGTTATTTTCGTTAATTCTTAATATTTACCTTTATTTTTGGTGTTGTTTTTGTGTTGACTTTTGGTAGTGTTTTGTGATGTTCAGAGTTGATCTGTTCATCTTTTTTTTTGACTGTCACCATTGTTGAGATTCATATGCGGATTCTTCATGTCTATGTGAGTCTAAATGGCACCATAGAACAAACCATTTATGTATTTCAAGAGTTTAAAAATCCTTCATAACTGATTTCTAATCACTGTTTGATATTTTACAAACTGTCACAATTTTGGTAATGAAAAATAGGGGTAAAATGAGATGTATATATTAAAAAAAAAGTTTTGTTTAGGGAATAGACACTGAATGAGATGAATGAACCAAGCATTCCATGATGTTTATGTCACAATCAATAACACCTGATCACAAGTGTTTTGCTACAACAAATGTGTCTAAGAAACACACAGTTACAGAAACTAAAGAAAAACTATTGTTACAAAGTCAAGGGTCAAGAGCCAAATGGAAGCAAACACTAATCACCATAATGGTGACCAAACATTTTCAATTAAACATCAAAAGTTAATTTGATCTGTTAATTTTCTATAAGAGCTTCTGTAGATGTCTGACAGAAATAAAGTAAATCTGGTGAGTAATAAGTGAAGCTGGTAATGCTGTTTGTGGAGTTGTTTAATCCTTCTCTGCTTTAATGTCTTTCTTTCAGTTGATTTCATCTAAGGCTGTGGCTGAAGTCAGTTGTACTTCTCTTTCCTTGAGTGGTTCTGCTTGTTAACAGCAGGTGCTCATCACTAATTCTCAATTACCACTTAATTAATATCTTAATTATCTCATTAACTTCAACAATGCTTCAATTACTCTAACACTCTGTAGTGTGGACACATATAAGTGTTCATTTAAAACTGAAGATTTTGCTGTGGAGCTTAAAGGGTTAAAGGAATTAGATGAAAATTAACGGTAAACAACTGTAAATTAATTTACGGAAAAGTACTGTAAAAAAACAGCAGTTTACTGGCAACCAGAGCTGCCAGTAGATTACCGTAAAATCAAAGAAAAAACAGTAATATACTGTAAAACGTAACAGTCAGATTTACCAGATGAATCAAGATATTTTCACTGAAATAGTAGTGAAAGTTAATAGAAAACAAAATTGTTCAAAGTCTGTAACTGATAAGGAGAGTAAATATTAAAATGAACTGTTTCTATGTGTTGTTGCACAAGATGATATAGAAGAGATCTTTTAGTTTAATTAATTTGTTTTGTGGGTCACCATTGTGCTGGAGAGTAGAGCCTGTGCTTCAGTCCAGGATGAGCAGAGAAACACTGATGAAATACTGCCTGTTGCTTTATTTAAAGTCAGTGACTGTGTTTGCTAATGCAGTTATGAGCTGTTTGTTGAGTAATTTATCACATACATGTGTGCTATTGCTAGCGATGAACTGTAAAAATTGAAGTTAAAGTAATCTACTTTCACTACTACACATTACGTGTTTGCAGTTTATATTAAGAAATGTTCCTTTTCAGTGGACTCAAATTAAATGTTTACAGTACAAACACCATATGAATGCTAGTTTTAAAATGAGAACTGTTTGAAGCAATCAGTTTTTCAAATGAAAAGAGTTACCTTTCATGGTATTATTACGGTAACATACTGTAAAAAAGGAGAGCTGTAAAAAAACAGTAGAGGGCTGTAAATTAACAGTATATTGCTGGCAACCACAGCTGCCAGTAGATTACCGTTATTTTACAGCACAATTTTTTACAGTGTATATCTTGATTTAAGCTTTCTTGATTTTTAATTTTCACCATAACATGGCAGTTCTTATTGCGGTCAAGAGTGTATTTAGTTTAATCGCAGATAGACGCAATATGGACTCGGGAGGTGAATGAATCATGTTTCCTATCATCATGTATCTATGATTGCATTATAATAATTTATTATTTCGGAATGTGATCGTGTGTGTGGGCGTGTTCGAGGAATTTGGCTGCTGAAAATACAATATTTTAATCGAACTCAGAATTTTTAAATGAACTAATTGACTTAAAGTTATAGTAACATTAGACATTTATATACAATTAATCCATATTATAACGACCAGTAATATTCAATATATCACCCACCTCTATAATGCTTGTAATGTATTTATTTATTTATTATTATTATTGTTTTGCATTTGGAGAGTACGATGTTAAGTTACTATTTGTGTTTTTGTAATATTTTGTGCTTATCTGGAGTTATTTAATTTTTTTTATTTTGTAGGATCAGTATAGATGTGTTATTGGAGATCCAGTGCAAGCTGTGTGGAATCACAGAGCCGTATTGATGAGGTGAAGTTATTGTTAATTATGAATTTATTCCCAGCCATGACACTGATCACACACTACAAGCTAAAACACTGCTATCACGTCTTTTAAGCTTTAGCTTTTAAATGCTTTGCATCTTGTCCATTTGTAAGTAATAAATTCCCACCTGTGCATTTACACCCCGAATCATTATATATTTTACAGGTAACAACCCAAAGGAATGGGGCCTCAGCATTGCTGTGCCAGCCGTGGCAAATACAGGAACATCCTTCATGGAGATGGTCAGATGAAACTTGCAAGGCAAGATGAGGACAAATGGAAGAATAGCTTTCTCAATTTGCATGGTTCTTGGGTTATTTATATATATTTAAGTTATGTTTAATTCCCTGTAAAGTGGGAATAAAAACAATTATTAAAATGTCCTCTATTTTTAAGGCCCAGTGTCCGTGAAGATGATCCGTGGTCCGTGGGATCTGGTGTTTGTGGGAAACGTGAAGGAACCTCTCCCAGCTTCTACTGTGATGTTGCCCTGATGACTGAGGTAATTCATCACATAGGTGATGCAGTTGCGGTCAAAAGTTTACACACACCTTGCAGAATAAACTGCTTCATCAGGGCAGTCCTAAATAAAAAGACAACATGCTAATTTTTATGATCCCTCTTATTGCTAAAATATTTTTTTTTTTAACAGATACAGCAGTGTGAATATAAACTTTGGAGCGCTACTGTACATCTATCGCTTTCATTTAATTGAGCCAATTATAATAATCGATAGATCTGTTTTATAAACAATTGTTTTCTTTCTGTTTTCTTTTTCTTTTCTCAAGGTATATATTTTTTGCTTTCCTGCTTTGGAACATGTCCATTCTCATCTACTGTGGAGAGATGGTGCGCAAGTTTTCTGCCGATGGAGAGCTTCTGGAACATTGACATAAACAGCACTTTCCAACAACTTCAAAATAGTTGGTGATGAACAATTAAAAAAAAGAATAATTGTGCCTTTGGAGTTCTTCAGGTTATTTATTTATTTTTATTTTTTACTTTCATTCACCGTAATGCTGGAATAAGATTTTAGAATAAACCTTTTGGTCCTAACTTTGGTGCTAGTCAAGGTTTAAGAGCTTAAAAGTTTGGTAACACTTTAGAATAAGATCTCATTTGTTAACATTATTTAATGTATTAGCCAACATGATCTAACAGTGATGAGCAATATTTTTTTACAGTGTTTATTAATATTTGTTGACCTTAGTTAATCAAATATAGTTCAAAGCTAGTTAATTACATTTATAGCCATTGTTCATGTACGTTAACAGTGCATTAACTAATTAACTTATACAGCTTTTGATTTTAAGATTGCATTAGTAATAGGGGTGTAACGGTACACAAAACTGACGGTTCGGTACAGCAGGGAGAGAAAACTAAATATAAAATTGCTTTTTTTTTCAATTAAAAAGTGGTTTACTGAACAAATTGTCATTGTCCTTAAATTAATACAATTATATCTAAAAGTTTCTTAAAGACATACAAATTATCTCTGCAAGACTATATAGGAAGCTCTTACTTGCACTTGCACAGTACGCAAACATAATCATTTATACACAGTGGCTGTCATTTTCATGACAGATTTATTTAAACATTACGTACATTACTCCAATACATTAAATAATCAAGACATCACTAACAGGTTCAGTAGACTATAATGAATATAAAGGCTAATATAGGTCATAAATTTAGTGAAAAAGTAGATTTTTCTAGTGAACTAACAGCTGTGGACACTGAATGACTTCTAGTAAATACGATGCTGCGTGACATTGTTTACAAGCTGTTTTACTGACGTCTTTCCGCCGTTGAAACACTGATTGAGCGATTACACAACATGTGATATCTTTCAGTAAGTTGTAATGTATCCTCAACACACCTTCTGATGTTAATTCATGTTTATTCTTTGACTATAATGAGATGATTGCATTCACTCGCTCTGCGCTGCCGCTTGAACTGACGTGCCTTTACAGTGATCTGTCACGTCACATTAAAGAGCATCAAAATGGCATTTATCACTCGAATTTCATGATAAAATGGACTGAATACTTAATATGTTTGTGTAGGAATTTGGATTGAAGTGTGTTCTGTGCGTAAAACAAGCCGACTGTTAAAGATTGCCATCATACTGTTCGGTACACACGTGCACCACACCGGAAGTCCTGTACCGAAACGGTTCGGTACGAAATTACGAATACGTTTGCCGTTACACCCCTATTTAGTAAATGTTGAAATAAACATTAACTAAGATTAATAATTGTTTAAAGTATTAGTCATTCTAAGTTTATGTTAAATGAAGTAGTTAACTAGGGTTGGGTATCGTTTGGGTTTTTTTCGATTCCGGTGCCAAACCGATACTTTTAAAACGGTTCCGGTGCCTAAACGGTGCCTGAACCGATACTTTTTTTTTTTAAAAGGCCACAAAACAAGGTGGATGACATTAAATGGCTTTTTATTTATTTATTTTTTATTTAAATTGAACCATTTATTAAAAGTTTAATGTATACTTAAATGTATGAATATAAATAAATACAAAAAACAATTGACTTATTTACAAATTATAATTGACTTATTTACAAATTCACAGTAAAACTTAAGCCACCTAACCCAACTACAACAGGCCTAATATAACTCTAAATAACAGTTACAGTAATAACAGCATTAGGCCTAGTCTGTATTCTTGATCTGCTACTAACCAGCTTCGAGCTTCAGCTTTATTTTGAAATATTATCATATTCTCTGGCTAAATAATTTTAGAACGCACCGCCTTAATGTTACCATGGCGACGCGTCATGCTTCTCACATGACACACAGCTGCCACAATAGCGCTGACAGCTCAGCTGTATCGGGTTTATTTCGTTTTTTCTTTTTATTCAAAATATTCACAAACTTCTTAACTGTGTTACGAACTATCTGATGTTCAAATGTGTGAGTGAATGTGTGTTAGTTGATCTATAAAGCGCAATGGGCGGCGCCGTTAGTTTGCGCCTCAGAATCGGATCTGTCGGATTTACAACACTTGAGTTCATTCTCGTCTCACGAAATACATGAAAGTAAGTGACCAGTGAACTGGAAGAAGAATAGAGTAAACGATATAGTTACTATATAATGTGCATGTATCTGATGTGAATAAAACACGTAACGTTAGTCAAATTATAACCGTCTCAAAGGATTGTCATTGCCGCTTTCATAGACATCTGTGTGTGTTTTTTGCTAGTACTTATGATCATTTTAAATGTCTGAAACCTGAAATAAAGATGATGTGGTTGAAAACACTGAATAGTTGTCATGAGATGTGACCAGCGCTGAGCGTGTGTCTCTGGCTCTGTGCCAGCCAAAGCAAGCGAAAGCACGTTTGAATTTTGGCACCGAAATGAGGAACCGAAATCTGCGTTCTGATTCGGTCCGGTACATACCGGTTATATAAGCACCGGTGCCATATTGGAACCGGATTTCGGTACCCAACCCTATAGTTAACTAATTAAACGTTATTGTAAAGCGTTACCCAAAGTTTTGAATCTTAGTGTTGTACATGGAATGATACTTTTCTTTACATTTTGTTTGTATTAATTCATGTGTTGTGTGTGTGTGAGGTACTGTGTGTTTGCTTCTGTGTGTGTACTAGTAATCCCTATGTTATTGGGACCAATTGACCCCAAAAGTATAGTAATACCAGTACATTTTGACCTTGTGGGGACATTTTTTTAGGTCCCCATGAGGAAACAATCTTATAAATCATACAGAATAATGTTTTCTGAAAATGTAAAAAGGCAGAATGTTTTCTGTGCTGGGCAGATTTAAGTACCATTGTATGAGGAAGATTGTGCATATAATCCTCATTGTCCTCCAGACGCTTTCTAAATGAATTTGTGTTTTTGTGAATTGTTTCTTGGGATTTTCTTGTGCATCAACAAAAAGGTTTGTGTATTTGTTTTACAGATTGTTTTGTCAATAAATGTAGAGGGTTTCAATTTGGATTTGTTTATTATAAGAAATTGCAGCTGTATTATTAGAAAAATGTAATTACAAATGTATTTAATTATATAATAGTGTATATGTAAATTACGTTAAAGTTTACTTTAGTTCACATTAATTGCTTTCAGTATATTGAGCAGTGTACTTTAACTATAGTTTGAAGATATTAGAAGCAATTATGAAAGTACATATAAAGTTGTATTAAAGTCCCACTTAAGTTGTTCCAAAAAATCACTCTTAATGGCAACTTATTACATTTTATTTCACCTTAATATGTGATACATTTGAAATCAATTACACCTAATGTGCATTCAGTGCGCCAAAAACAATGCATTTAATTCACACTTAAGTGTATTTTTAGCTGACATTAAAATATATTTTAGTTCACATTAATTGCTTGTCAGTACATTCAGAAGTACACTTTTACCATATTTTAAAGTACATATAAAAATATACTAAATTCTCAACTAATTGCATTTTAACATGAACTTAAGCTGTGATACATTTGAAATTAATTACAAATCAAATGCACTTAAGCGGCGAAAATATTACATTTAATTCACACTTAAGTGTATATTTAGCTGACATTAAAGTATATTTTAGTTCACATTAATTGCTTTCAATATATTGAGCAGTGCACTTTAACTATATTTTGAAGACATTAGAAGCAATTATGAAAGTACATATAAAGTTGTATTAAAGTCCCACTTAAGTTGTGCCAAAAAATCACTCTTAATGGCAACTTATTACATTTTATTTCACCTTAATATGTGATACATTTGAAATCAATTACACTTAATGTGCATTAAGTGTGCCGAAAACATTGCATTTAATTCACACTTAAGTGTATTTTTAGCTGACATTAAAATATATTTTATTTCACATTAATTACTTGTCAGTACATTCAGAAGTACACTTTTACCATATTTTAAAGTACATATAAAAATATACTTAAGTCTCAACGAATTGCATTTTAACATGAACTTAAGCTGTGATAAATTTGAAATTAATTACAAATCAAATGCACTTAAGCGGTGAAAAATTACATTTAATTCACACTTAAGTGTATATTTAGCTGACATTAAAGTATATTTTAGTTCACATTAATTGCTTTCAATAGATTGAACAGTGCACTTTAACTATATTTTGAAGACATTAGAAGCAATTATGAAAATACATATAAAGTTGTATTAAAGTCCCACTTAAGTTGTGCCAAAAAATCACTCTTAATGGCAACTTATTACATTTTATTTCACCTTAATATGTGATACATTTGAAATCAATTACACTTAATGTGCATTCAGTGCGCCGAAAACATTGCATTTAATTCACACTTAAGTGTATACCTTTAAAGTATATTATTTGTGCAATAAGTACACTTTAAAAAAGTACACTAAAGTGCACTTTTTTTTCACAAGGGGTGACCAGGTGCTTTCACTAGTCAAGCAATAATGGGTGCATCTGAGGTATGCAGTTAAACCCAGAATTTATTTCTTATTTCTATCATTGAGTAAAGAAGAACAAAAGTTAGTTGCATGGGTTTTGTTATATAGAAAGATACTTAGCTTTAGGTCATTTTTTAAATTTGCATCCTAATTAGTCTTTACTGAACTCCCCCCAAAGACTTAGATCCTCTGGAGATGTTTCCACGTGTCGAGATGTTTCCACATCTTTTCTATGTATTACTATAGCTTGCCTGTAATGGCAAATATTAGTTATGTAGTGATTCCCAGGTATACGAATCTCCAGATATTTCAGGACCAAACTGAGAATGGCTTTAGTGAGAGGACAGGCCTCTTGTAACTCTCTGAAATCATCAGAAGGATTGCTACTCTTAGCGAGAATACTCTCTAAAATGCTGGAATCCTCTGTCAAACCTACACCACCATGAGCTGAATGCTCAAGAATGGTCAAATCCCTTGAGTGGATCTTTTTGTCATACCTGCAAGTTTGGCACAGGTCTGAGACACAATTCTTCAAGAAGGTCCATCTGATTTGTCTTGGTTTTTCTGAAAAGGCCACAGTGTAACAGTCCCCCGTGTTTGGTTGGCTCTTTTTCTCAGTGAAGACCTCCAGTAACATCTTGAGACGTTTGGCCAAGATCATAGTAAATATCTCATATTCCACGTTGAATTGTTTTCTCAAACCTGTTGTGGTGTGCTCTTTAAAAAAATCTGGTATTTCTTTACATTTTAAAAAATGATTGAAAAATTGTTTTAAGGATTCTGTTATTGGACAGCAAGATATCTTGTACGTCTGTAATCTTTTGCCATCCCAATATTGCTGCCCAGAATCAGTCAAAGACTTGATCACACTCAGTATTTCTGCCCCATTAATCTGTCCTGTTCTTTCATCTCTACTGTATTCAATCAATTCATTAAACCCAGAAGCAATGTTTGGCTTGTCATTTCTGGACTGTTCACTAAGAGTAAGACTTAAAACTAAAAGCTTATTATCTGAAATATTCATCTCATTTGCACTGCTTTGAATCCTGCTGGATTTCCATATTTTGACATCATGTACTTGTTCTATGATGTCTTCTGGCACGAGGAACATGTCTAATCTAGAGGAACTTTCATTCTGAGAATGTGTGGACTTCTTGGCGGTCGGGTTACAATATGCCCAAGTGTCCATGAGATTTAGAGAAGCAGTGAATTCGTTGAATATGTCCCACCTTGTTGTATGTGTTAGAACTTTGGCTGTGGATTTTCGATCAAAGCTAAGGTCCAGAACTGTGTTGAAATCTCCTCCAACCACAAGCACGCCCTCAGCCGTTTCCTTCAAGTAATCCTTCAGTCTGTTCAGCATATCTTTATCATCTGGGTGATTGTACACATTAACAAGAGTGAACATCTGACCATAGAGATGACAGAAGAGTAATCCTGAACTGTAATCCTCATCATGGCACAAGTACTGGAAAGGTACATCAGCTTTTATCAGGATTGCCACTCCCTTGCTTAGAGAATCATAGACTGTGAAGTGACATTTCCAGCCTTTAATATGTGATAATGTACTGTAATTTCCATGCCCAATATGTGACCTCAAATATAAAGCAGATTAGGCTTTTTTTTTCTACATTTCCCCTTTTCACCTTTTCCTGTGCAATGTTTTACTTGAAAAAGTTGGAGGGTTTAGAGTAGTCAAATAAAATCACTACATTTATGAGATCAGTGATAATGTTAATATTTCTGCCATGTTAAACACTATACACCATCTCAACATCAATGTCAAATCAGGTTTGTTCATGAATAATTATCTGCAAATTAATAATTTAAAATATATTCATGCTTAAACTTTTTTGGTGACAAATGTTGTCCATCTTATAAAAAAATGACTAAAGCTGTGTAGATTGATATGACAACTCGTAAACACACTAAGTTTGGTCATGCTGGCATGTGTGGAAAGTGTTAAACCATGTGTGTTACAACTAACCCGCGTTAGGCTGTGTCCCGCTCATCCCTACACATTGTGGATGAATTTAACTTATCTAAGCAAATTATTAATAAAACATATAGGCTAAATATCAGTTGACTATGTTTACTTTCTTCACGAACACAGACGAAAATGAAAAGACTATCAGTTAGAGCTCAGCTTTAGGAGGGTATTGACAAATAATCTACTGCCCACTGACATGGTTTTGAAAGCTATTTATTATTATTATTATTATTTTGACCGTCTTAAAAATGCACATATGTAGATCAGAAAAATCTAAATGTTCTCTGGGGATCATTCCCCAAACCTCCCTAACTACCTCAAATGTGGGACCTCACTGATTTTCAGGGCCGTGCAGAGAGTTCTTCAGAGGCAGGGGCTCAAATGTAAAAAAGGGGCAATATGTATATATATATGAAGAGCTCTTTTCCAAAACGCGATAAACGCCATTTAAAAAAAAAATGAGTTTATCATGTCATTTTGCTGTGTACTGAACCTATTCACTGCTCCATCAACATTTCATGCCAAATCGCTATATTTCCTTGTTTAAAATGTACTACAAGATGCAGTTTCTTTCCAAAGCGCAATAAACGCCGAACCTATTTTTAGCCTAAACACGATATATCCTCTCGACGAATCAGAATTCGATGAGCGTACTACGTAATCCAACAGGGCGGCACTCTGAACAGCTGTTTGTTTACGTTCATTCATTAAAATGAGTGCTTTAAACTCTGATAACACTTTGATGGCCTAGATGAGCAAGTCCAAGAGACCTACAAGAGACCTACACCTGGGGGTAGAAAACGCCGACTGGACAAAGAAAATCACAAAAAACAACAAAAAAAGAAGTTTCGTCACTCAGGTAGCGCGTTGATAACAACAGTGGGATGTCAACACAAAGCTGCTGCCAAAGGTTTCTGTCAGGCTGAGAGGCTGTCGCCGGACGATCTGAGGATACATTTCAATTATTTTTATGAAAAACCAAACAAGGTTGACCAGGATCACGCCATACTTCATCTCATGGACATCACCCAGTGACAATGAAGCGCCCGAAAGTCCAGGACCATAAACACGCTAGCATTCGCTCGCACACACACACTCACTCACTCGAGCTCGCACACACACACGCACACACACACACACACACACACACACACACTCGCATTCACTCACACGCATACACTCACTCACACACACACACGCATTCACTCACGCTCACTATCACACACACACACACACGCATACACACTCACGCATACACACTCACTCACACACACTCGCATTCACTTTGTTAAGGCTGCAAAAAAGAGAGATGTGCTGGCACTATTAGGAGCAATAGGTGTGTCTGATGCTGTGAGGGCTTTTTATGATGATGCACTTTATCAGGTGACTGACAATGCAGGCCTGGGTGATGAAGAGTGATCCATGCTAGTGATGAAGATCTCGAGATATAATATGTGTATTATATGTTTTATATTTAGATGGATATTATATGTTTTATATTTATATTGAATATGTATTACTAAATAACTTATTGAATATTGTTATCATTATTATCAATAATTTATATTAATTTATGAGTCCCTGATTATATGTTGCATGTTCTCTTGTTGTTGTTTTTTAAAAAAAAAGACAAACCATAAATAAATAAAAAAATTGATGGATTTATAGCGTTTTGAAAAAAAAATTATGGATTTATAGCGTTTTGAAAAAAAAAAATTAACTTTGAATTTATCATCAACAACATTGTAGTTTGATTTAATAATCATTGTTCAACATGTTCAGACTGAGCAAAAAAAAAACATTTTAACAGGATAAATTGAATATTCACAAAATGTGTGGGTCTAGGTAAAAAAAACTATTTTCCTGAAAACTATTGAAATGGATTTATAGCGTTTTGGAAAAGAGCTCCTCATATATATATTAGGGGTGTCACGGTACACAAAACTGACGGTACGTACCTCTGTTTTGAAGTCACGGTTCGGTACGGATTCGGTACAGCAGTTTTACAAAATTGCTTTTTATTAATTTTTATTCAACAGTGGTTTAATGAAAAAAAAAATAGTTGTCTGTCCTTAAATTAATTCAGTTATAACTAAAAGTTTCTTAAAGATAATGCTGTAAACTATATAGGGAGCCCTTACATATTGCTATTAAAGATTAACAACAGAGCCCAAACTATTAGCATAAATTCATTTGCTATTTATTTTAGATATAATAATCAACACTCATAAGCTTCACATAAGGCAGTTTTAGCATTAATATCTAAATCTAATTATTATTATTTTTTCTCCAATTCGTTGTTGAAATATAATCATTTAGTGGCTGTAATTTTAATGACAGGTTTATTTAAACATACATTAAATAAACAAGACATCACTAACAGGCTAAGAGGAATATAATGAATATATATAGGCTAATATAATGAATATATAGGCTAATATAGTGCATGTATTCAGTGAAAGAGTTAATCTCTCTAGTGAACTCACAGCTGTGGACACTGAATGACTTCTGAGGTAAATGTGATTCTACATGACAGAGTTTACAAGCTGTTTTATTGTCTTTCCGCGGTTGAAACACCGATGGAGCGATTACACAACATATGATACGTTTCAGTAAGTTGTAATGTATCCTCAACATACCTTTAGATATTCATTTCTTTAGGAAGAGATGATCGCGTTCACTCGCGCTGCCGCTTGAAGTTGAACTGATACGCGTCAATCTGTCACGTCACATAATAGAGCGTTAAAACTGCATTTATCGTTTGAATTTCGTGATAAAATGGACTGAATACTTAATATGTTCGTGTGGGAACTCGGATTGAAGTGAGTTCCACGCTTTAAACAAGCCGACTGTTAACTGTTATAGATTACATTCATAACCGTTCGGTACACGCGCGCACCGTACTGAAAGCCCGAAACGTTAGTTCGTCTGTCCATGTAATTTTCAACCGATTTATGAATAAGAACAGAAAATTACCGCTCCACTTCACATGCCCAATGGAATTTGAACTTGCTTTGCCAGATCATGATTGGTTGGTGTATATACATGACAAACGGGCATTGGTGAATTGTGTAATACTTTAAAATATATAATATATAGATTTGTAATTCAACACATTAGCTCTGATTATGGATGAAAAAAAATATTGGTTTACTTTTTTTCCCGTGAGGCCACACACTCTCTGAAAGGACCATATTTGGCTCGAGAGCCGCTTCCGAACAGAGGAAAATCAGCTGTCAATCAAAACGCACGCGACCCATAGCAACGCGTTATGGCAACGCCTCAACAGAAATTGTCCGACTTTTGAGCCGTTCGTTACTATTGTATACATTGTCATCAATGTCATGTTATAATAATCACATTTATTTAGTTTTATTGACCACGATATTATCATTGATATTTGTCTGAGGGGCACTTTTGATTCATTGTGAAAAAGGGCAGGGGCTCGAGCACCCAAAGCCCCCCCCCGTCTGCACGTGCCTGGTGATTTTAAAACCCTGCCTATGGCCCTGATAATGACTACTCATTTCTATGAGTGTTCATCAGCCTGTTCAACCAGTTATTCTGATACAGGCTGGGTCGCCAACTAGCGGACTCCGGTCTGAATCCGGACCGCGAGATGTGTCCATCCTGACCGCAAAGCCTTTTGACGTAATGAAATAAATAAATGCCAAATGCCATAAAAAAAAAAATCACATTTATATCAGGCAGCTCAGTAGAACCCGTACTATGTCGCCACGGGTTGCGCGTTAGCTGTCACGGTTCATCAATCCATCGTCTCGTCCTCTCTGTGTTTGTGTGGTTGTGTTGGAGGCGTGGTTATTGATTACTGCTCTGATCACTATCAGCTGCCGTACTCATTATCTCTGCCTATTTATACGTGTCACTCACATACCTCTTTGTCAGATCGTTATAGACTGTCCTGCGGTTCCTGGTGCCCGCTCCTTTGTCTCCCGGGAGATTTGTCTCTGTTCCGGATCCTGGATTCCTGCGCTCGTTTTGCCCGCTGCTTCCCTGTGCCACGACCCTGCCTGGAGGATTCTGAGCACCTGTTCTCCTGGGCATCTGGACTTCCTGTTCGCTCTCTCTTTGCCTGCATCGCTCTCTGTTGTTTCTCTATAGTCTCCGGACTCTATAAGAACGTTGTGCAGTTGAAGTGACATTAAATGAGTTTATCGCTATTGGATCTTTCAGTCTCTTTTTCAGTACGTGACATTAGCAGGGCGTAGGGCCTAAGCAGAGCATAGTTTTTTCGACGCCCATGTTAACAGATTAGAGCAGGGGTTTTCAAATTGGGTGAATGTGAGCCTCCCCTTAGAGTAGGTAAGGACAGCCGAGCCCCCCCTTCCCCAAAATCCTGTCCGCCTGCTCTAACCCACACACGCCTCGGCAGTAAATGCCATCTTCTGTGTGTTCCTGGCAATGATGAGTTTCAATAACAACTAATAAAATGTAAATATTTTTTCATATTGTATTTTATTTCCTTTTTTTTTAAGAAGTGCATTCATAAATCTTTGCAACAGCAAATAACTTCCAACTTTATGCAGGCCTATTTGAGGCTACTTTTAAAAACCACAGAACATCAGTAGGCCTAACCATAAGTCAACAAAACATGCTCAACATGTGAATGTTACAAGTGTGAAACTTGTGTCTGGGTCTTAAAGGGATAGTTCACTTTAAAATGAAAATTCTGTCATCATATACTCACCCTCAATTTGTTTCAAGCCTGTATGAATTTCTTTCTTCTGCTAAACACAAAGCAAGATATTTTGAAGAATGTCAGTAACCAAACAGTTATCTGGTCCCATTGACTTCCATAGTAAGAAAAAATATATATAATATGGAGGTCAATGGGACCAGTTAACTGTTTGGTTACTGACATTCTTCAAAATATCTTGCTTTGTGTTTAGCAGAAGAAAGAAATTCATACAGGCTTGAAACAAATTGAGGGTGAGTATATGATGACAGAATTTTCATTTTAAAATGAACTATCTCTTTAAGCGCACATTTTAATGCACATCGTCTCGAACAAAATCAGCACAATGGACAGCTCTCTGATCAATGAACGACAACGCTTTTTGTTCACGGAGCGCATAACACATAACAGTCAACTGCATTGAAGGCATGTTATCAGATCAAAGAGATTTGCATTACAATTTTTTTTACAGCCACATACAAGATTTGTATGTGGCTAAAATTATTTAAAATCATACATTCAGATTTAAACAATAAACAAAATGCACCATTCACGTCATTTGCACGTGTCATTCACGTCATTTGAATATTAATTTTGAACTTTGAATAACCGCCCATATCAGTGGGAACACTGAGGACGCGCTTTTGACGCGCAGAGGTGTTCGATGCGGGGCTGCACTGCAGAGAGAAATAAACGCAAGTCGTCCTCCACCTGCAACCTTGATCTGTATTTATTTTTAATCATTGTCAGTGCGGAAAACCCACACTCACACAAGTAAGTGGAGGTGAAGGGGATTAGGACTCGCATAGCCTTAGTGGAGATCTGAGGGAACTCGCTCTCCACAGACAACCAGAAACGCGTGATCGGCATTTCTGCCAGTCTCTGCTTCAAGTCCACATTCGAGCTGAATAAAATAAAAATGTAAAATAAAAAAGTTCGATTTCGTGCATTGATTTGTATTAGTAGGCCTACACTAGTCTTTTCTGTCTGTGTCAGCTGCAAAAATTAAGTTGAAGATCGCCATCTCCGTATTGAACACGCCTAGCCTACAGAGAGAAATGCACATCATGGATTACATTGAGTAACGTTAGCTAGCCTATTTCTTTTCGTTTTGAATAGTTTCGTTTAAAGAAATGTAAAGCTTTCTTAAATATTTTTCATGTCTATGAGGCATAAACTGAGTTTCGATTAATTTATAATAAAAAATTAAAGAGATATGAGATATGAATTTATGATGCGCTCCAGTTCACAGGTGCAATGCAATTGATTGCGGCTATATTTGCTTCTTATTTATTAAATCCAGGCAATTTGTTGAATAAACATTTATTAAAATTAAGATACAATTTATACAAAACGAAATTCACTTTAAACTAAAGAAAGTCTTTCTACAAAACGAAACTTAATGAAGTGGTCAATCATGTCTGACCCATTCCATGTCCCCAATGCATCCTATCTTACTCATGGTGTTCACTTTTCATAATCAACATATAGATGGAAAAAAATAACATATAATATTTTAACATATGAAACTAAATGCGCTTATTTAATGGCTACAACACATAGGCTATTAGGCACATTCAAGTTAATTCTCCAATTAATTTTAAAATGATTGAAAAAAATAAACATAGCCTACCCCTTAAAAAAATAATTGTATTGCAGTTTTTTCTAAGTTCAAGAAACACTCTTTCTGCGTAGAGTGTTTGTGTTGAACACAGGTGCCATTCATAAAATCCTTCAGTTTTCGAGTAGGCCTATTGTTTGAGCACCTGTGCACACGTTGAGCCAGAAGGAGCCATTGCTTAATCTGTCAGCATTACTACTTGTCAGTAATCAGTCAACTCGTTTGTACCACGACGCAAGTATCCCGCGTAGCTTTTACCCAGTATACCGCGATGCGAGTATATGGTTTATTTCTATTTTTTCTTCACGTCGCGCCTCCCCTGTGGCTCTTTGGCGCCCCCCAGGGGAGGCGCGCCTCACCTATTGAAAACCGCTGGATTAGAGCATTCACACTGCGCGCAGAGACGGCTCACGCTGATTTAAAGCCACAGTGGATTGTTCTTGATCAAAACTGACCTGATTAACAAGAAAAATAACACATTTCACATGATATCGTGTAGTGAAGTGTCCCGTGTGTTTCACGATCACCATATGACATCCAGCGCTGTGAAACAATAAAGTAAAATACACGAAAACACAACACTGCCAGAAGTTTTTGCCCAAACTTCAAAGGCCCGTTTTAATGATTAAAACTAGAAGCATATCTTAACTTTAATGTTACATTTATCATGTTAACTACTTATATACAACAAGACAGAGGGAAACACGGTCGAGAAGACCGGAAAATGTGACAGAATGGACAATATTCGTCTGTATTTGCAATACAGAAGCCGCGAGACAAACACTGCCAGTGTGTGAATGCACAACGGGCGCGCGGCCCCCGCTCTCCATACGCACTGCTTGTGCCCTGCCAACACTGCTTGCACGTGCGAATGGGTGGCAAAAAATGAAATTTTTCTTCCTGCATCCTGTACAAGGCTTCTGTGTCTCATTTGCTCTGATTCTGTTACGGTTGTCAAAAGTGGAAACATTAAATAAAATGTTTATTGCACTGTTTAATTTTTCCAACACTTTATTTTTGCCCCTTTGTGTTTCTGAATGATATTGCTAATCATATTTGACCAGTGCGATTTGAAGCACAGAAGAGGGCAGTGTTCAATATTAGAGACATTTAGTTTATTAGAGACTACATGTGAATAAACATAAAATGTGTTATGAGATTTCTGATTTTCTGATTCAGGGGGGGTTTGCGTTCATTGACTGTTATTATTTACCTCAGTTCAGCAGGAAAAAGCAATTTAGTTGCTAGTAATGTTGAAATGAATGTATTTTCAGTGCAGATTTAGGGATGAAGGAATTTTTAGTTCATCATTTTTTTGTCAGACATGGTTACTGGTTGCATATTGCATATGCTGATATTTTGTACCAAAGCAACTTTAAGGACATAGCAGAACAACAACAAAATGAGATCAATTTTGTGAAGGATTACCTATGTTTGCTTTAACAATATGAACAGACTTGTTTTGTCTATATGAGAACACATTATATTTTGTTCAATTAAGAACAAATGCTATCTACACTAATTTCTTTAGTCTTGCAATAAACATAAATTATTGTTTTTAGCGATATAATTGGCTGGACCTCGGCCGGTGAGGAGGATTCATTTACTGGACCTCAAGCAAATTTAGTTGAAGACCCCTGTGATACAGGCTGTGTTACATACTTCCATTTTTTTATTATAGTTGTTTAATGTATATAACAAGTCAAGTCAACTTTATTTATATAGCGCTTTTTCATTGTTTTAACAATGTAGATTGTTTCAAAGCAGCTTTACAGTGTTAAACAGGAAAATAATGCAGCATAATTTTATTCAGCTGTATAGCCATTCTGGAGAAAACGCTGATGTCATCAGTTCATTTCAATTATCATACAGTGACAGTGTGGGCTTTAGATCAGTAATTAGATCAGTAATTTAGTTTATATGGTTAATTTAGTTTATTATTTAGATGTATTTCGATGTTTAGTTGAAAGATTTAATGTCCCCAACTGAGCACGCCAAGCCAGAGGCAACAGTGGCAAGAAAACCCAAACCCCATCAGGAGCAGAATGGAGGAAAATAAACCTTGGGAGAAACCAGGCTCAGTCGGGGGGGGCAGTTCTCCTCTGGCCAATTAACAAACAGCGTATTATTATTATTATTCTGGCAGCTTTACAGCTCAGAGGTCATAATAGATCAGAATATTAGAGGGACCGGAGGCAACATGCTGGAGACGGGTTTATTGAGGATGACACATCGATTTAAGTATTATTTAATTGTAATATTCGAACAATCTGAGTCAACACGCCGGAGACGGGTTTATTGAGATGCCGTGTCGATGAGGCAGTTTCAGGGGGAGTCTAATCACGGTCTCTCAGACACTTCAGGGTCCTGTGTTGGTCTTCTCTGGGCGCAGGTCCACCATCTGAACTGGATACGGCCCGGATCCGGCTGACTGCAGTAAACCTCGGGATAAAACAGAGAGACTATCATTAGCGTAGATGCCATTCTTCTGATGATGTCACGAGTACATCAGGTGTTATGGGAAGTGTTCCCGGTTCCGGCTGACCTAGTTAATGCAGCCTAACAATCATTTCATTGAAAAAGTGTTTTATGTGTATGCCACAGTAAAGAGATGTGTTTTTAGTCTAGATTTAAACTGACAGAGTGTGTCTGCTTCCCGAACAATACAATACGTCAGTGTATTGTTTCTTTTACTTCTACAAGTAAATTACTGTATGTATCAGACGTGTAGCAGAAGAGACAGATCTGTGTCAAATACAGGCATTTTACATGAAAGTATTTCATGTGATTTCAACAGATTCATTACTGTGGTAGAGATGACCAAGAGATTATGGATAAAGTGGTTATTTGTGTGTGTTTTTGAGCTCTAAAGTATTCTCATCTCTTCATCACATTAAGGCTGAACCACTGGAGTCACATCGGCTATAGTAACGATGTCTTCCTTTCTGGCCCTTGAAAGCTTTCGTCACACTGCTGTCTATGGAGGGGTCAGAGAGTTCTGGGGTCATCAGAAATATCTTCATTTGTGTCTGAAGATGAGCAAATGTCTGACAGGTTTGAGACTACATGAGGAATTAATGACAGGATTTACATTTCTGGGTGAACTAACCCTTTAATCTTTTAATATTTCAAAAGTATGGACAGAATCTGCTTTCCACATCTGTAAAATAAGTATTTTTGCAAAGATCATTCAAATGAAATGACCTGTGTTTGATACTCACTACAAAAATCATTCTCTGCTCGTAAATGTCCAATACACGGCTCAGGCTCCAAATCAATAGGACGTGCTTCAGATAGATATTTAAATATACATTTGTAAAATGACTGAATTTCAGGACACGACCATAAAGAATGAAACTGTGCCTTCTGACATTTTACACTTATTTCAGAGTGGAGGAATCATGGGATAGATTTTATGAAGTTTTGATTTAGAATAATGAAGCCAGCATTGCCCGTGTTGTCTCCTCCGCTGACAGTACAGATGTTAAAGACTTCGTGATTATACTCAAATAGTTTTTCCAGCTTTAAGAGATATGGCTGTAACAGGGTTTGTACGTTCAGGGAAGAAAGAGGCGGGAACCGGCGAACTTTCAACAACTTTAATCAAATAATAAACACAAAATGAAAGTAAAAGCAGCAGCACACACACACACACACACACACACAACCAACCAACCAACAAACCAACCAAAAACATAACACAATGTAAAGTCCAGGCCTGGTTCTCTCTTGTCTTGCACTGTCGTCGCTCCTCCTTTTATGCTCCCGCCACTCCACCGTGAGACGAGACCGGTGTGGCGCATAGCTGGCGCTCATTATCACTTTTATTTCATCAAATAGTTTAACCTGAGGTCAAGTAAATGATGACACTTTTCAATTACTAGAAGAACTAATTTTAATTCAAATGTAATTAGTAATATTAATTGTACATGATATAACAACTTCAACTCTGCAAGAAGGGTTGAATCATTATTACAAGGGGAGTTCGACTATTGTTTTCTTTTAATAATATTCAAAGAATGTAATACACAAAAAAGATTCCAACCACATCAATGACCCCCAAAATACTAGATTGAAAATATAAATCAGGTTAGACACTTGCCAAGATAATATCTGTGGACTCTCTTTTCATACGTAAATAAATTAGTCCACATAGGAAAAGTTCATGAGTAGGTTGGTTGCTCACAACACAAGAGCTCTAAGTCCAGGTAAACAAAAAGTAAAAAGATGATACTCAACAGTCCTTTTCTTGCTCGGTGGTAGGTAGGAAGTTTAAAGTCCTGATGAAAAAACAATGTCCACTGAATGAAAAAGAATAAATCCACTGGATCAGAGCCTCACACAAAATAGGTTATCCTTCAGCGGTAAAAGGTCTCCAGAGTATATTCCAAAATGTATATCCTAGTCCAGAGCGGGCACACATGAAACAGCTCCAAAGTCAATTATCCAAAATCTCCTTTTACCCAGAGTTAAAGGGATAGTTCACCCAAGAACGAAAATTGTATGTTTTCTGCTTACCCCTAAGGCAAGATGTAGGTGTCTTGGTTTCTTCAGTAGAAAACAAATGAAGATTTTTAACTCCAACCGTTGCTGTGTGTCACTCATATAATGCTTGTCGATGGGGTCTAATTCTATTAGAGTAAAAAAAACATGGACAGACAACTTCAAATTAAACAACTCGGCTTGTGACGACACATTGATGTCTTAAGACACGAAACGATCAGTTTCTGAGAGAAACCCAACGGTATTTATGCAAATATATCACCTCATATCAGACGAACGCTTCAGCTCTCCAGACTGACATCACTTCCCGTAAGTGAGGTCAAAATTCCGGCCGGGTCATAGATATGTATATGTAGATTCCTCATTTGAGCAATCCACGCAGGCACTAATGAGGAATCTATGTATATATCTATGACCGGGAACTTTGGCGGCCCATATATGCGCATGCGCAGGTTGTGAGTGCGTTGTTGTGTTTGTAGCTCCGTCGAATTGATTCATAATCCTTGATTTTCTTCTTAACACTCGCTTACAAACGAATACTTTCTATTATTTACAGCGTGTGAACATATCTCCGTTACGATTCTCTATAAAAAACAATCGGATTGCTTTGATATCCCTACTTATATCTGAACTTCCGCTACTAGCCGTAACCCGCTAGCATTGCATGCGTGGTAACTTATTTACATCCGTAACCACTGAAACCAACAATTCGCCATCGTAGCACATCTGCCACAATGGCGAATAACTCGGATGTGTGTCTAATGTTACCTTTGAGTGCAGGTGAGGACATGTTCGAGCTGCAATCGGTGCAGTTGGAGTTGGAGTCGTTGGAGAAGCAGATTCGCGGCCTACTAGACAGACGAGCCGTGCTGAGAGAGCGGCGAACAGTGCTTGAAACATCGCGCGCCGATGCTCTCAAGTCAGTGGATAGTAAAATTTTGACTTCGACCTCGTCTACTCCACGTGTTTCTCTGCACAGGACCCAAGCACCCAGGACGAGATCATCATGCCTGGTTTCGTTCACTCCGGCCCCGACACAGCACCATGGACCCTGGGTGTTTCCACAGCGGAAGACGCGAGCCAGGACCAGAGCTAGGACCTCTCCGCCCCTCCCAGTCTTCGAGATCTCCACCCGGAACCGCTTCTCGCCTCTTCGCGAGACGGAACGCGACGCTGTGGTCATCGGTACTTCCATCGTCCGGCATGTCCACGCTACCTCAGGTAAAGGCAAGGTTATCACTCACTGCTTTCCTGGTGCTCGTGTTCTCGATGTCGCTGCGCAGGTTCCCGAGATCCTGAACGGTGACGAGCGCATCGGAGCTGTCGTGCTGCACACGGGAACGAACGACACCAGGCTGCGGCAGACGGAGATTCTGAAGAAGGACTACAGGAGTCTGGTCGAGACGGTGCGCAGAACATCGCCTGAAGCAACGATCATCGTGTCTGGACCCCTTCCCACGTACCGACTAGGACATGAAAAGTTCAGTAGATTATTTGCTCTAAATTAATGGTTAATGTCATGGTGTAATGAACAGAAGCTGCTCTTTGTAAATAATTGGAATCTGTTCTGGGAGCGACCTAGGCTCTTCCGTCCTGATGGCCTTCACCCCAGCAGAATCGGAGCGGCTCTTCTGTCGGACAACATCTCCAGGGCGTTGAACACAATATGACTAGTGAGTCAAAGTCCAAATCACAGTCTTTGATGTCCTAACTTAATTGACATAAGTACCAATGTAGAACATTATATAGAAACTGTGTCTATTCCTCGTTTAAGTCAAGTCAAGTCAAGTCAACTTTATTTATATAGCGCTTTTAACAATGTAGATTGTTTCAAAGCAGCTTTACAGTGTTAAACAGGAAAATAATGCAGCATAATTTTATTCAGCTGTATAGCCATTCTGGAAAAATTTCAAGTATCATACAGTGACAGTGTGGGCTTTAGATCAATAATTTGATCAGTAATTTAGTTTAAATGGTTAATTTAGTTTATTATTTAGATGTATTTCGATGTTTAGTTGAAAAATTTAGTGTCCCCAACTGAGCACGCCAAGCCAGAGGCAACAGTGGCAAGGAAACCAAAACCCCATTAGGTGACCTAATGGAGAAAAATAAACCTTGGAGAAACCAGGCTCAGTCGGGGTGCCAGTTCTCCTCTGGCCAATTAAGAAACAGCATATTATTATTATTATTATTCTGGCAGTTTTACAGCTCGGAGGTCATAATAGATCAGAATATTCGAGGGACCGGGGGCAACATGCTGGAGACGGGTTTATTGAGGATGATGTTGATTAAATAATTATTAAAGTGCAATATTCGAATGATCGGAGGCAACACGCTGGAGACGGGTTTATTGAGGACGATGTTGATTAAATAATTATTAAAGTGCAATATTCGAATGATCGGAGGCAACACGCTGGAGACGGGTTTATTGAGGATGACATATCGATTTAAGTATTATTTAATTGTAATATTCGAACAATCTGAGTCAACACGCCAGAGACGGGTTTATTGAGATGCCGTGTCGATGAGGCAGTTTCAGGGGGAGTCTAATCACGGTCTCCCAGACACTTCGGGGTCCTGTGTTGGTCTTCTCCGGGCGCAGATCCACCATCTGAACTGGATACGGCCCGGATCCGGCTGACTGCAGTAAACCTCGGGATAAAAAAGAGAGACTATCATTAGCGTAGATGCCATTCTTCTGATGATGTAACGAGTACATCAGGTGTTATGGGAAGTGTTCCCGGTTCCGGCTGACCTAGTTAATGCAGCCTAACAATCATTTCATTGAAAAAGTGTTTTATGTGTATGCCACAGTAAAGAGATGTGTTTTTAGTCTAGATTTAAACTGACAGAGTGTGTCTGCTTCCCGAACAATGTTAGGAAGACTGTTCCAGAGTTTAGGTGCTAAATAGGAAAACGATCGACCGCCTGCAGTTGATTTGGATATTCTCGGTATGATCAACTGGCCAGAGTTTAGAGAGCGCAGTAGACGTGATGGAGTATAATATGTTAAGAGCTCGCTCAAGTATTGGGGAGCTAAACCATTTAGTGCTTTGTAAGTAATAAGTAAGATTTTAAAATTTATGCGATGTTTAATAGGCAGCCAGTGCAGTGTTGACAGAACTGGGCTAATATGGTCATACTTCCTGGTTCTAGTAAGAACTCGAGCTGCTGCGTTTTGGACCAGCTGGAGTTTATTTATTAAGCGAGCAGGGCAACCACCCAGTAGAGCATTACAATAATCTAACCTTGAGGTCATGAACGCATGAACTAACTGTTCAGCATTTTGCATTGAGAGCATGTGCCGTAATTTAGATATATTTTTAAGATGGTAGAAAGCAGTTTTACAGATGCTAGAAACGTGGCTTTCAAACGAAAGATTGGTATCAAAGAGCACACCCAGGTTCCTCACTGACGACGAGGACTTGACAGAATAGCCATCAAGTGTTAGACAGTATTCTAGGTTACTACTTGTGGAGCTTTTTTGTCCAATAATTAAAAATTCAGTTTTTTCTGAATTGAGTTGCAGGAAATTGCCGGTCATCCAATGTTTTATATCAGCTATGCATTCCGTTAATCTTGTGAATTGGTAAGTTTCTTCAGGGCGTGAAGAAATATAGAGCTGAGTATCGTCAGCATAACAATGAAAACTAACGCCATGCTTCCTAATGATATCTCCCAGTGGTAGCATGTACAGGGTGAAGAGTAGCGGTCCTAGCACTGAGCCTTGTGGTACTCCATACTGAACTTGCGATCGGTGTGACATATCTTCATTTACTACTACAAACTGATAACGGTCGCATAGGTATGATTTAAACCATGATAATGCAATTCCACTAATACCTACATAATTTTCGAGTCTATTCAAAAGAATGTTGTGGTCGATAGTATCAAATGCAGCGCTAAGATCGAGTAACACTAATAGAGAGATACAGCCACGATCGGATGATAAGAGCAAATCATTAGTAACTCTGACGAGAGCAGTCTCAGTGCTATGATACGGTCTAAATCCTGACTGGAAATCCTCACAGATACCATTTCTTTCTAAAAAGGAGCATAATTGTGAAGACACTGCCTTTTCAAGTATTTTTGACAGAAAGGGTAGATTTGAGATTGGTCTATAATTGACTAAATCTGTAGGATCAAGTTGCGGTTTTTTAATAAGTGGTTTAATAATAGCCAACTTAAAAGTTTTCGGTACATATCCTAATGACAAAGATGAATTAATGATATTAAGAAGAGGATCTATGACCTCTGGTAGCATCTCTTTTAATAGCCTAGTTGGTATAGGGTCGAGCATACATGTTGTCGATTTTGATGATTTAACGAATTTAGCCAATTCTTCTTCTCCTATAGCAGTGAATGAGTGTAATTTTTCCTCAGTGACACTACAATGCTCTGTCTGATGTGATGCTGTATTAGACGGCTGCATGGTTAAAAAATTGTTCCTAATATTATCAATCTTACATGTGAAGAAGTTCATAAAGTCATTACTGCTGTGCTGTTTACAATCATCAGAAGTTGAAGCTTTATTTTTGGTTAATTTAGCCACTGTATCGAATAAATACCTAGGGTTGTGTTTGTTTTCTTCCAAGAGAGTTGAGAAATAAGCAGATCTAGCAGTTTTTACGGCCTTTCTGTATGTGATCATATGCTCTTTCCACGAATTACGAAATACCTCTAATTTTGTTTTCTTCCAGCTGCGCTCCATTTTTCTGGCTGCTGTTTTAAGGGCCCGGGTGTGCTCGTTGTACCACGGCGTTGGACTATTTTCTTTAATCTTCTTTAAGCGCAGAGGAGCAACTGTGTCTAAAGTACTGGAAAAGAGAGAGTCAATAGTTTCTGTTGCAACATCGAGTTCTTCTATACTATCTGGGATGCTGAGCAGATGATACTGATGAGGGAGATTATTTAAAAAGCAATCTTTAGTAGCGACAGTGATTGTCCTGCCATTTTTAAAGCGAGGGGGCGGCTTTGCAACCTTAGCTAAATTAAGTATACATGATACTAAGTAATGATCTGAGATGTCATCGCTCTGCTGCAGAATTTCAACGGTATCAATATTTATTCCATGTGATAATATTAGGTCTAAAGTATGATTATGGCGATGAGTGGCTCCTGACACGTGTTGCCTAACTCCAATAGAGTTTAGTGTGTCTTTAAATGCTAATCCCAATACGTCTTTTCCGTTGTCTACATGGATATTAAAATCACCAACAATTAGTACTTTATCTACGGCCAGTACTAACTCTGATAGAAAATCAGCAAATTCTTTGATAAAGTCTGTATTATGCCCAGGTGGCCTGTATACAGTAGCTAACACAAATGTTGAACGGGTTTTATCATGTACACTACATAGCGTTACATAAAGCACCAAAACTTCGAAGGAATTATATTTGAAACTAGACTTCTGAGTAATACTGAAGATATTATTATAAATTACAGCAACCCCTCCCCCTTTACCTTTCAGACGCGGCTCGTGTTTATAACAATAATCTTGGGGGGTGGACTCATTTAAGGTAATGTAGTCGTCAGGTTTTAGCCAGGTTTCTGTCAAACACAGCACATCTAGATTATTATCTGTAATTATATCATTAACAATAAGCGCTTTTGGGGAAAGGGATCTAATATTCAGCAACCCAAGCTTTATCAATTGTTCATCTGTATTATATATTTTGTTTATTTGTTGGACGTCAATTAAATTTTTACTGTTGAATGGTTTTGATGTTTTTTTGTATTTACTAATTCGGGGAACAGACACAGTCTCTATATGATAATATCTAGGTGAAAGAGTCTCTATGTGCTGGGATTTATCTGACTCTGGTAACGTGAGACAGCTAGCAGACGGTCGGTTTAGCCAGTTTGTCTGCTTCCTGACCTGGGCCCTAGTGAGTCAAGGTTTAGCTCTAAGACTACGTGCCAGATTACTAGAGAGAAGAGCGGCACCACCCCAAGAGGGATGGATGCCATCCTTCTTCAACAGGTCAGGTCTGCCCCAAAAACTTTTCCAATTGTCTATGAACCCTATGTTATTTTGCAGACACCACTTAGACAACCAGCCATTGAGTGATGATAGTCTGCTAACTATCTCATCACTCCTTTTTGCCGGGAGCGGTCCAGAACAAAAAACAGCCTCAGACATCGTACTAGCGAGTTCACACACCTCTTTAATGTTAATTTTGGTGATCTCCGACTGGCGAAGTCGAACATCATTAGTGCCGACGTGAATAATAATCTTAGAGAATTTACGATTAGCTTTAGCCAGCACTTTTAAATTTGCTTTGATGTCAGGTGCTCTGGCTCCCGGTAAACAAGTGACTATGGTGGCTGGTGTCTCTATCTTCACGTTCCGTGTAATAGAATCGCCAATGACTAGGGCACTTTCAACAGGATACTCAGTGGGTGCTTCACTGAGAGGGGAGAACCTGTTTGATGTTCTAACCGGAACGGAAAAGCGGTTCTTTGGTCTGCGACTATGCTGCCTCACTGTTACCCAGTTTCCCTGCTGCGAGGGCCCTGCAGCCGGAACCGAAGAATGTACAGAGTTCACTAAGCTATTCGCATCCAAATCAGTGTCTAAAGCTGTTACATCCTCACTACTCTCAGATAAAGTATGGATGCGTGTTTCTAATTCTGAAATCTTCTCCGTCAGCCTAACTATCTCCTTACATTTATCACATGTGAAGCCCTGTTCGCTAGCGGAGAAGCCTACACTGAACATGCGACATGCAGTGCAGGTGATAATGACAGGAGAAGACATGACTTACCGTGTTTGTTGATTAATCCAATTTACCACTTACCACAATCGTTTGCTGGACACAATTTACTAATCCAAGTTATGAACTCAGAAAAAGGGAGACCCGGGTGCAGAGATAACAAGCTAACAGGCTAGCAAAATGCTAACGTGTGATGGTGATTTAGATTAAAAGCTAGCGATGTCAAATTTAACGTGATAGGCAATTTTTAAACAATGTATGGTGATGAGTAAGTTATATTTAGCAGTAGAAGAAAGAGGAAATATCAAAATAAAGATTCAAACGTAAGCAAGGCTCTACAGAGCTACAGACTTGAGCTACAGAGCAACAGACACAGCAGGCAGACAGGAGCAATCGATCAGGCAGCTTGAGTGAGGTCAGTGAGGTCAAACATTAAATCTACTGTAGGATCTAGGAAAATTCTAATTGTGATTAAACCAGAAAATCTCAATATTAGTGAACAAAAACAATTTCTAAAACTAGTTCTTCTAAACATTAGATCGCTCACACCTAAGGCGGTTATTGTAAATGAAATGGTCACAGATAATAGTTTCGATGTAATTTGCCTTACTGAAACCTGGCTTAAGCCAAATGATTATTTCGGTCTTAATGAGTCTACTCCACCAGGATACTGTTATAAGCATGAGCCCCGTCTGATTGGTCATGGCGGGGGTGTTGCAACAATCTATAGAGATATTCTTAATGTTACCCAGAAAACAGGTCACAGGTTTAATTCGTTTGAAGTACTAGTGCTAAATGTTACGCTCTTAGATGTAAGAAAGAAATCCGTATTATCTCCAGCCTTGGCTACTGTATATAGACCTCCAGGGCCCTATGCTGATTTCCTGAAAGAGTTTGCAGACTTTCTCTCAGATCTATTGGTCAACGTCTATAAAGCATTAATTGTTGGAGATTTTAACATACACGTAGATAACACAAATGATGCGTTAGGGGCCGCGTTTACAGATCTATTAAATTCCTTTGGGGTCAAGCAAAACGTCACTCGTCCCACTCATCGTCTTAATCGCACACTAGATTTAATTATATCACATGGAACCAACCCAACCGATATATATATTATACCGCAAAGTGATGATGTCACTGACCATTACATGGTAACTTGCATACTGCGTACTGCTGAAATCTGTCATGTTGCGCCACGTTATCGACCAGGCAGAACAATCCTTCCAACCACTATAGATAGATTCTCAAATAGCTTACCTGATCTGTCTCAGCTGCTAAGTGAACCCAAACAAACAGATGAACTAGAGGAAATGACTAACAGTATGAGCACCATTTTCTCGAGTACATTAGAAATTGTTGCACCAATTAGATTAAAAAAGGTTAGAGAGAAAACTAAAGCACCATGGTACAACAGTGCTACACATGTTATCAAGAGAGAAACTCGTAACTTAGAGCGTAAATGAAAACAAACTAATTTAGAGGTCTTTAGAATCGCGTGGAAAGATAGTATGTCACGTTATAAAAAGGCCCTAAAAGCAGCCAGGGCTGAGCATCTCCGCTAACTAATAGAAAATAACCAAAATAATCCAAGGTTTTTATTTAACACTGTGGCTAGACTAACAAATAAACAAGCATTGCCTGAGCAAAATATTCCGTTACAGTTTAGTAGTAATGATTTTATGAATTTCTTCACTGAGAAAATAGAAATCAGAAACAAAATTGTAAATGTACAATCATTAATGATGTCTTATGATTCAACCTCAATTATCGCCCCTCAAGAACTACTACACCGCTTTACAACTATAGGACAGGAAGAGCTAAATAAACTTATCATTGCATCTAAACCAACAACATGTTTAATAGATCCAATACCCACTAAACTACTGAAAGAGTTGTTACCTGTAGTGGAAGAGCATCTTCTCAATATTATTAACTCGTCTTTATCTTTGCAAGAAAATGATATCTATGAAAAATTTCAATCAGGATTCAGGCCGCATCATAGCACAGAAACTGCACTCATTAAAATCAAAAATGATTTACTTCTAGCTTCTGACCAAGGCTGTATCTCAATACTAGTTCTACTCGATCTTAGTGCTGCGTTCGATACTATAGATCATAAAATACTCTTAGATCGACTTCAAAATTACACTGGTGTTCAGGGACAGGCATTAAACTGGTTTAGATTGTACTTATCAAACCGCTACCATTTTGTCTGTCTAAATGGGGAAAAATTAAACATAACGTCAGTAGACTATGGGGTGCCACAAGGATCCGTGTTAGGCCCTCAATATTCTCAATATATATGCTGCCACTTGGTAATATTATAAGAAAACATGGAATTAATTTGCACTGTTATGCTGATGACACTCAATTATATATTTCATCACGACCAGATGAAAACGCTAAATTATCTAAACTGACAGCGTGTGTTGAAGATATTAAATACTGGATGACGTGTAATTTTCTGCTATTAAATTCAGATAAAACAGAGGTATTACTTATTGGTCCAAAAAACTGCCCACAAAACCTCTCACAATACAACTTTAACGTGGAAGGATGTCCTGTCACTTTATCCACTACAGTAAAAGACCTGGGTGTTATATTAGACCGCAACTTGTCTTTCGAAAATCATATTTCATATGTTACAAGAATGGCATTTTTCCACCTTAGAAACATTGCTAAGCTACGTAACATGCTATCTATTTCTGATGCAGAAAAGTTAGTTCATGCATTCATGACCTCGAGACTAGATTACTGTAATGCTTTATTAGCTGGTTGTCCTGCATCATCAATAAACAAGCTACAGTTAGTCCAAAACGCAGCTGCTAGAGTTCTTACTAGGTCAAGAAAATATGATCATATAACACCAATTTTATCATCTCTACACTGGTTACCTATTAAGTTCCGTATCAATTACAAAGTATTGCTACTGACATATAAAGCCCTAAATGGTTTAGCTCCAGTATATTTAACGGATCTTCTATCGCCCTACAATCCATCACGCTCTTTAAGATCACTAAACTCGAGGCTTCTGGTCATTCCTAGGATATCTAAGTCCACTAAAGGAGGGAGGGCATTTTCACATTTAGCTCCTAAACTCTGGAATAGTCTTCCTGATATTGTTTGAGGTTCAGACTCGCTGTCCCAGTTTAAAACTAGATTAAAGACGCATCTCTTTAGCCAAGCATTCACATTATAATTACCTTTTATACTACAGTTAAATCGGATCAAAAGCATTAATATTCTGAACAGCAGCTATGCTAATTATTTCCCATCTGCTTTTCTGTTGTTATCTCGGGACACTAGTCGTGAGGTAACTAGTTCGTCAGCTCCAGTTTGTATCAGCCTCTCATGGAGACTTCAGATGCCCCAACACCTGTGATGAGACGACTCGACGCCTGTGAAGATACGACTCAACGCCAGCGTTATGGCCTAAATTAATACATGATTGATTAACTTTTTCTAACATTTTTCTTTAACATTCTCTTTCTAACATTTTTCAATGTACATTTATGAAATGCACTTTCTGTTAAGCTTAAATTTGAATTGAATTGAATTGAATATTGCAGTTGATCTACAAAAGAAGTCACCCAATCCCACCTTTCAAAGAGGTGGAGATGCTCCAGGGAATCAAAGACTTTATAATAATCTAAAAAGAGGATAAAATTATCATTGGGAAAAAGTCAGAATAATCTAGAATGTCTAGAACCAGATTAAAAATATGCATTTTTGTAGAAATCCAGATTGACATTCTTCAATTAAGTTATTCAAAACACATTTTAATCTTTTTGATAAAACCAGAGCAATGATTTTATCATCGTTATTTAACAATGTAACTGGCTGCCAACTATCAATTAACAAGGGCTCTTTGGTTTCGAAATTAAAGTTATAAATCCTTGACACAAAGTCGGAGGAAGCAAGGCTCTTTCTTTGCTCTCTGTAAACACTTCCAACAGAAAAGGAGCTAGGCTCTTGTTAAATGCTTTATAAACAGTTAAACCGTCTGTTCTGGGAGACTTATTATTTTTCAAAGAGTTAATGGCACAAGCAGAGCTCTTTTCGCCCTCTTCCAGCCATACCCATCTCAATTGTTTTCAGTAATATTACATTCCCAAATGCATAAACAAACTACTGTTGGATCAGATTAAAATGAGTTAAATGCGGTTCAAATGTTATTCACACATATGACTTTCCTGAGAGAAGAACTGGGACAGTTTATATTCGAGGGCATTGGATCTTGGGGCGGGCGTCCTGTGAGTCCCGGGCATTGGGGTCCATATGGCAGAGCTCTGGCCGAGCGGGATTGGACTTGTTGGACCCACTGTCCCTCAGGTCCGCCCTGCCCATGCCATAGCCGAGGTCCTCCCTCTGATGGGTTCTGAGGGTTCAACAGGACTGACTCCAGCTATTTTAGTGGTTCTGTTAGTGGACAGGCCTTCTGTCTTCACCTCTCACCCCTGGCCAGAGATTTGGAAACTTTGGGTCTAAGATGGACTCCAGCTGAGGATGTTGAGGCATCGCCGGAGAGAGAGAGGCTGCTCTACTGTGTCCAGTCCGGGCTCTGCTTCGGTGGTCACAACCAGCGCTTTTCCCATTACTGGGGTTTTCAGATTATATGGATCACAGGTGCTATCTGCCAGGCTTTTGTAAAATTGGCATTCCCGGGCCTAATTATCACCCTATTATTGGGGTCACTTCAACCCGTGGACATGAAAAACAGCTCGCGGCAACAGTTAAAGAAGTCCAGTTCTTGGCAACACTACCTGCTACTGCCTAGAATACATTTTTTCAGAAATAAAAGTCTTTTCAAATGAAGGGTGTAATTTTAATTCTTAATAGCAATATATATGTGACTTTGTTACGTCCAAGGAAGTATTTATTTGTTCATTATTATTATTATTATTATTATTATTATTATTATTATTATTATTATTATTATTTTGATCAACCTTTTTGCTTTGCTTCACTCCTGAGGGAGTGGGCGTGGTTCTATGTCATGTGTCTGTGTTGTTGCCTGTTGTCTCTTTCTCTCTCTACTCCTTCGCAGGCCAAATCACCACCACCTGTAGCTCGTTTGTGAGAGCGTGACTGAGACAAAGGCTGCGTCCCAATTCGCCTACTTATACTAAGTCCTAAAAGTATGTACTCTTTTAGTGAAGAAAAAGTACATACTTTTGAGTGTGTAGCAGAAGAGTATGCAAGCTTTGGGACACACTACTTCGTCATCTTTAACGGACTCTGTTACGTGCGTCCCGTCACCGTTTAAACTGCCCTGTCAATCATCGTCACAGTTCAAATCCCCCACTTTCAATTTAATATCCTACCGTATCAGAGAGAAATGTAGTCGCTCGATGATCTGCCTTTCGTGGGTCTTTAATGCAGAGACTCCTCTCATGTGTTTGCAAAGTTAATGGCCAAACGTATCATTGCAAAAGTTCTCAATGCTGCTGAAGGAGAAATATAATGTGACTAATATTGAATAAATATCTTTTCGTCAGGTTAAATACTGATAATTGCTCACTCAAACCACTTTATCTAATCCTCTCCACTTAACCGTCAGACTCGCGTAACTGTCATGTTTGTAGTTTTTTAACACTTTTTATCCGCGTTTGTAGTTCTAATCGAATCCTCGTCCAACTCGCAATGGGTTGTGGGCAATATCAGCCGTTAGAGTGCGCATCGATCTGCACTTCGGATTCTGACCGGAAATAGTAAACCATCCGGGAATCTTTGGAATACTTATTTCAACATACTAAGATTTGGGACATACTAATTTTTTTTTCGAATACTATTTAGTACGGATAGTATGCGAATTGGGACGCAGCAAAAGAGTATATTGGGGCAGACCAGTGCTGGCTGCAGTGAGACACACTTTCCCCTGCTCCAGACTGAACGTGTAGTTGTGTTTGTGCTTTGACTTGCTATAACCATAGTTGTGTGTGTGTGTGTGTGTGTGTGTGTGTGTGTGTGTGTGTGTGTGTGTGTGTGTGTGTGTGTGTGTGTTAGCAGTGGTTAACTGAGTTTAGCAAGTGTTCAGTGAACCTGTCCTGCCTTAATCTTAAGTAAGAAGTTTTCTTTTTGTTCCTTCTTTTTTTTAAATTACTATTGAAAGGGATGCTGTAGGGGGTGAGTGCCTCTTTTATTTTAACACTGCTTTTTGTCCCTGTTTTTGCACAGTCAGTGAGTGGAGGGAAGTTTATGTTGTTTATTTGTTTGTTCTTTTTTTATGTTAGTTAGAACCCTCCCCTAAACTAGTTAGAGAACTGTTTTGTTTGTTATTTTAGGCCTTGCTCTCCCCTGAGCCATTGCTCCCCAATATTCTATGGTATACTCTTTATTTTATTGTAAATAAAATCCTTGCTTTAACCTTTGATCATCTGGTGTCATCTTCACTCTGGGACAGAGGATTGAAGTGTGTTCTCGCCTTCGCTTTTGTTTTCCTCTTTTTTTTTTTTTTCCTAAGTTAATGCTTTTTTCTTTGTTACCTCCCCTCCTGACCCCTAGACGGTTAGGGGAACGTAACAAGTGGGGGCTCGTCTCTTCGCTTAAACTAAAATTGTTGAGAGACTCATCTATTGTGAGGTAAGTCTCCTTTTTGTGCTGTTTGGCAGTTTTGGTGGGTTAGGAAACGTGGTAGATGGAGTTTGATTTAATCGCATTCACTCTCCAACCTACCACAGAGGTCTTTGAACGTTGTAGAAAAGTTGATTTATCGTTGATAGCTGACTTTTTTAATGTTAATGTCCCTAAGGAAGCGGCAAAGAAAACTATTAAGAAAGTTTTGCGTGATAGGCTTGTGAAAACTGGGATTTTACCAGAATACGCTGCTATGGAGGGGGAGGTTTCGTCTGATGTAGCAGGTAGAGCGTTGTTGGATGAAGGCCCTCCTGCTGTAGCTGCGGCACCATCTATCGATCCGATGTTAGCAATTAAAATGAAAGAGTTAGTGCGGCAGGCAGATGTGAAAGGTCCAGAACTGGAGGGTAGACCTATTCCTTGGCTTCGGTCAAGATCTGGTAGTGCATCTTCTGCTGCTCCTCAGAGTTTGAATGCGGCTGAGGCTGATACAAACTTTGATGTTAGCAAGTATCTCAAACTTGTTCCACCATTCAGAGAGAGCGAGGTGGACAGAGAGGATAGAGGGCACAAACCATCAAACTGACAGGTTTATTGCCCTTTAAGCCACGCCCCTTTTGACCGTGGGAATTTTCCCACGCTAGCTCCTCCCCCTTATGGGTGGTGTATGTACACCATGGGAAAATTGGACATGTGTAACCCCCTTATGGTTTGAACATCTGAAGCGTGGGAATTTTCCCACGCTAGCTCCTCCCCTTATGGATGATGTATGTACACCATGGGAAAAATGGACATGTGTAACGCCCCTTATGGTTTGAACATCTGAAGCGTGGGAAAATTTCCCCAACGCACAGAAGTTCTAAGTGGTGTTAACTTTTTAAAAGAAATGTATAATAAAGACAGAGTCAGAGATGATATCAGTGTTTTTTTATTTTATTAAAGAAGACGTAATTTCATTACATATGAAATCTTTTATCACTTTTAAAACGTTAAAGCATCGATAAGTTTTAAATTGCATTTTTTCTCTAAAGTTGCCCAAAAAAGAGTTAGTGTTATTTTAAGATGTCAAGACATTTTAAAGATGTAAAGAAATCAATAATTTACACAAAACCAAATGTGTGCATTCAGATTTGGAAAAAAAAAAAACTTGCATTTACATAAAACATAAAATTAGTTTCAAACTGTTACATCAAACACAAACTACAAACTACAAACAACTTGTTAAAAAGACTAAGGTTTTTTTACATACCGTTTGTTTTAAATATACACAAAAGTGTCTCCTTCACCTCTCATGGAGGAAAGTAAAAACCTGCGTCCAGTCCTGGCGGAGTTGTGAATCGAATGACGTTGTGTTGAGCCTGCAGAGAGACAGACGCAGACTCCTCCCCTACCCCGCCCACACCACGTGACCACTGTGGGAAAAACTAAATTACCTTTGGTTCTCCGTGGACAAAAACGCGTCCACTCACTTCAAAGTTTAACTTAGAAATGATCGGTCAAACAGGATGCACTGCCTCAAACAGACCACACCCACTAACACTCCCCTCTCAAACCTTAGAGGTTAATTCAAATTAAAGGGGTGGGGAAAAATGACGCTGATGATGACATCACTCAGGGGGAATTCCCCTCCCTGAAGCAGGTGTACATAAATTTAAAAAAAAGCAGGTGATCAAATAGTAGTTGTGGTTATTGGAAATCAGATAATCTACAATGGCTATGGCATCACCCTTAAAAACTCCCGAAAGAAGGATTACAGAGGCTATGAAGGATTTGACTTTAGCTCCACGAAAAAAACGAGGATCACGCGGACCGTGTTTAACACGATTTCTTCACAAGCAGGAGGATCGCGTGGAATATACCTTTCACTTTATCTGGAGGACGCGCGTGTACGTATGCTTATGAGAAACACCACAGAGATATCAGACTGGCTAATGTGGATGATGATGAGAGATTCACTACAAATTCAAGAACGGATCCTGATCTGATATTTGGCGAAACGGATTGGATTTTATTTTATTCGAAGGTCTGGCCAGACTTGAAGGACGGAGCGGACGTCCCACTGTTCATCGCGGAGTGGGCTGGAACTGAAATATGTACCGGGACTAGATACCGAATTCTGGCGGACCAGATTAATAAATATCCTGAGGATTACATCTGTATTCTTTCCAGTGATTTTGGAAAAAACGCACCTGAAGCCCGCTGGCCAATTTCGGAGGATGAACACCTGAAATTTTATGATTTAAAATTCATGTTTCAGTGGAAAGATTTATCTGTGATGGAGGATATTTTTTCTAAAATCAATCAACTCTTCAAATGGACCGATGCGTACGACCGCTATAACAGCATAAAAACAAAATTGTTCCACCCTGAGTGGGACACACCTAGTAGGAGGGGTGTCTACTTAACTCCACCTACTCAATACAAGCATTCAAAAGCCCTCTCCCCAAAGACTCTCCCTCATTCAAACCCCAGCGATGTCTCAACAAAGTGATGCCGCCTCCTCTTCTTCATCTCAACTGTTTGGGAAAATTCTGGTGGATTTACAAAAAAATGGATTATTGCCTGGAGTAAATGGATTACCGCAGAAAACCATTGAATGGATAAATAAATTCTGCACTGAACTTGGATATCATAATTTGACTTTCCTTACAAAACATGGATTTGTAACACCTGTGGTGGATTATGACGCACCAGACACAACCTGCGACGTGATGGACGGCTGTCTCGGGGAGACAGGTCACCGGATTATCAAGGCTATTTTGGCTGTCATTCTGGAAAATTTGATCGACAAACGGATGAAGAAAGACTGCGACGGATGTACTGTGGACCACCCTTCACAAACGAGACATAGCTGCTTGTTTGAACCCTCTGCTTATTATTTCTTCGGATGTTTTGAAGAAATAAGACTGAAAATCCTCACGCCTGACCTGAAAAACATTTTGGCTGGAGCTTTACGTAATTATGGAGCCAGGCCCGATCTACAGAGGATCCTAGGTGCTGTTGAGGTCATTTTATTCGATCTAAGAGATGAGATGTACATCGTGGAGCAATTATCTTCCATCCGTGAGAAATTGATTGATGAATCATGCGAGGAGATCATTTACACAGCTGTGGATAACTGGAAACGTACCGTTGCAGAAAACCCTGAAAAACCCTGAATCAGCTGAACACCACTGAAGACCACTAACAACCACTAAAAACCTGAATCCACTGAAAACAACTGAAAATGGGGAACTTGTGTTGCACCGCTCGGATTACAAAATATTTCTTTAAATCATGTGTTAAATATGGAATATCTAACCTACTCCACAGGATTATCCGGAATAATTGGATTACAAATACCAACACAAGACCTGATGAAAAACGACTAATGGAATTAATGGACGACGTGCGGGGATTATCGAATGGGTGGAATGACATGGTAAACATCTCTGTAAACTGTGACAACACAACCTATGCCATTATCAAAAACGTTCTCAATCAAATGTCTGAAAACCAGAACACTCTTAGAATAGGAGATATACTTTGTATTTGTACGTATGTAACTGATGTTTGTAGTTTTTTAACTAATGAAGATCCGGATGTATGTAATATTATTGATTTTTTAGTCGAATACATTTTGGAGAAGAATTTTGAAATGTCTGTGAAATTTTATTTTTTGTTTTACGGGATATAATTAATATTACACATGTTTGTGACTTAATATTGTGAAAAAAAAAAAAAATGTTGTGACTTTATATTGTGAAAATTAAAAAATCTTTGTTTGGAAAATAAAAATGTTGTGACTTTATATTGTGAAAATAAAAAATGTCTGAAAAATAAAAATGTTGTGACTTTATATTGTGAAAATAAAAAATCTTTGTTTGGAAAATAAAAATGTTGTGACTTTAAATTGTGAAAATAAAAAATCTTTGTTTGGAAAATAAAAATGTTGTGACTTTATATTGTGAAAATAAAAAAATATTTTAATACTGAACAAATGTGTAACTTGACTCATTATTGACTGAGACTCGCAGCGTTAACATGGCAGAACTAATGAAGAAAATATACTACAATCCTGCCAATTCTGGAGCTTTGGGAGGTAAAAACAGATTAAAACAAGCTGTATTAGAACAACACGGTGTAAGGTTATCTGATAATGAAGTGTCCAGGTGGCTTTCTAGTCAAGATACATACACTCTCCATCGAACTGCACCAATAAAATATAAGCGCAACCGTGTGATGGTTTATGGGAAAGACCAACAATTTCAGGCAGATCTAGTCGATATGTCTGCGTACACTAAAGAGAATGATAATATTAAATATATTTTAACTATCATTGATATTTTCTCAAATATGCCTGGACAAGGCTGTTACGAAATAAATCTGCTTCTGAAGTGACAAAAGCATTTTTGTCTGTTTTGAAAGAGGGACGAATACCTATCAAACTACAGACTGATAAGGGGACAGAGTTTTTCAATAAACCTTTTCAACAGATGATGAAAAAATATAAAATAACACATTTTGCAACCGCTTCTGAATTAAAAGCGAGTGTGGTCGAAAGGTTTAATAGAACTTTAAAGGGACAAATGTGGAGATATCTTACATCGATAAATTCCAAACGTTACTGTGATATTTTGCAAGATTTGACAGAGGGGTATAATTCCAGTTATCACAAGTCCATAAAAATGCGACCCTTGGACGTGAATAAAGAAAACGAACCCATTGTGTTCAACAATTTATACGGGAAAATACGTAAAGAGACGCCGGCCTTTAAATTCTCAGTCGGTGACGTGGTAAGAATATCTAAAGTGCGGAATATATTTACCAAAGGATATGAGCAGAACTATACTGAGGAATACTTTACTATAGCTTCTTGTATACCCAGGGAAGTAGCGATGTATAAATTACAGGACTATGATGGGGAGATAATACAGGGGGTTTTTTTACGAAAAAGAACTCCAAAAAATTATTGTGAGTGATGATAAATCGTTTAAGGTCGAGAAAATTCTCGATAAAAAACGCCGTGGAAAAGTCTCATACGTTTTGGTGAAATGGTTTGGGTGGCAGTCAAAATTCAACAGTTGGATTCGTGAAAAACACGTGATTGATCTAAAAGCTCCCTTAAAGGGCTAGCGTGAGAGACAGACGCTGTCATTTATGCAAAGTATCCATGATGTCAGAGGAGGGGTTCTACGTCACGCTCCCCTGCAATGCATCCGGGGATGTTTACCCCGAGAATCGCATATCTAATTACAGAACTAGACTGGCAAAAGCCATACATTTAAAAGGATTATGGGAAGTGGGCCTGGTTGAGTTTCACTACCCTAAAACCTGGTACACTTTCAACGAGGAAGACGCTGGTTTTACTTTTGAATGCGAGGAATGTTTAAAAGAGGATGAGCGTAAACCGCGGGGTGATGTTAATATCCAAACTTTCCGGAAAGCCCTAAAAATATCTACGGACCATAATAATATAAAATACAGTTATTTTGAGGATATTTCAGCATTACTTAAGGAAATAAACGCAACTCTTCCATCACGGGTACATCTAGGCTACGATCATATAAAAAATAAGGTGTTTCTGAAAACATCTCAGAAAGCATCTCTAACATTTCACGGAAAGCTAGCCGTCATTCTAGGATTAAAACCCGGTGTTTCTATAGAAAATGCAAACACTTCGGATGAACACCAGGGTGTGAGGAGCATCATATACGCACCATACCAGGCAGATATAAGCGGAGGGTTTTATACATTATTTGTATACATAGATATAATAGAATATCAATCAGTGGGGAACGCATATGTCCCCTTATTAGAGGCGGTACATATTGAACCGAACACTAGGACATCAGTCAGCGTAAGATACGACAAATCTCATTACGTGCGTCTTAATAAAAACTATATATCAGATATTGAAATTGAGATTAAAGACGATCAAAATAAAGACGTGCGATTCACCTACGGAAAAGTTGTGACGAAGCTACACTTTAGACTGGTGAGAAAACATTTGTTTTAAAAAAATGGCTTATCTCACACCGTACCAAGAAGACCCTCACCGCTACATATCATATTACCAAGCACAAAGTGGTGGGTCCATCCAAGGTTTTAGCGGAACGGGGGTCATGTATGGTTCTGGTTTCGGATCAGGAATCGGGGGTTTGTTCCGTGGATTATACCGTATGGCAGTTCCATTTCTAAGGAGGGGTTTTAGTATAGCAAAACCCCACATAAAAGCTGCAGCAAAAAACATAGTAAGCGATGTGGTTACGAGCGCGCTATCAAGGTCATATAATAATAAAGATAACACCGAAGGACAGAGCGGTCACGGGTTCATGGTCATGCAGCGAAAAGGCTTGAAACCACCAGGGACCCGTATGAGGAGAGGGCGTGGTCACGCCATAAAGAAGACTAGACGCAACGCCAAGAAATCCTCAGTTGCAAAAATCAGACGAAGTCGCAAGAAGACTGTGAAAAGATCTACAAGTTTGAAAAGACGAACCAATACTATTTTCTAAATCATGTCGCTGATTCATAGTATGTCGGACGAGTGCATCAAATCAGAATTGGACATTTTTACCCTTCCTTTAACGCGGACATCTATTGAAAAATACACTTATGTGGAAATCCCGCCTGTGGCAGCTATTAATGATTCTTCGCCGATTTAATTTTTCATCGCGGGGACAGGCGAAGATTACACAGATTTGAATAACACATTGTTATATACACGTGTCAAAATAACTCTGCCAGATGGAACTGACATACCCCAAGGAGCCCCGGTGGGTTTGATCAACTACCCGTCTGCGACGATATTCTCACAGGTCGATGTCTCCCTCGGAGATCGACTAGTGTCACAATCGTCCAATACGTATCCGTACAGATGTATTCTTGAGATGCTCACTAATTATGGAAAAGAGACCCTGGAGAATAACTTTTCAGGGGGATTGTTTTACAAAGATACAGCCGGTCATATGTATGATACAAATCCAGCTGGTAGTAATGCAGGTTTAACGAAAAGAGCTGCTTTCACAGAGGGGAGTAATGACGTGGAATTGCTCGGTCCAATACACAGCGATATATTTTTTCAGCCGAAATTACTATTGAACGCTGTCGATATTCGTATTCGTTTAACTAGAGCGAAAGACGCGTTCTGTCTTATGCGTGGGGACGCGATCGATTATAAACTAAAAATAATCTCAGCTTCTCTTTTTATCAAGAGAGTGTCAGTTTCCCCCTCCCTCCGCTTGGGGCACGCTCAAGCCTTACTGTCAGCCACGGCTAAATATCCTATTGACAGAGTTTGCGTGAAGAACTTCTCCATACCGACAGGGGCGCGCGTCTCAAACCATGAAAATATCTTCCTCGGCACATTGCCGAAATCCATCATTATAGCGATGACGGATAATTCTGCTTTCACAGGTGCATACGATAAAAACCCTTTTGCCTTTAAACACTTTAATTTAGAATATCTTTCCTTGAGCTCAGACGGGGTTAACGTCCCGAATCGTCCCTTTCAGCCGGAATTTAATTTAGCAAATGCCGTTAGAGAATTTTATCAATTGATTTCCGCAACCGGAAGACATCTGAAAAATATACCATTGAGTATCAACAGAGAGGATTTTCTGAACGGGTATACGCTTTTTGCCTTTAACCTTAGCCCGGATGATGAGTGTGGGAGCCATGTGTCATTGATTAAATCAGGAAATATTAGATTAGAAGCACGGTTTAGAGAACCTCTAGAACACACCGTAAATATTCTGATTTATGCAACGTACGATTCTCTCCTGGAAATATCTCATCGGAGACAGGTGCTTGCAGAGCACTATTAAAGGGCTTGAAATGAATACGATCGAGCTGACGGAAATTATGGATGCCATAGCGTGTAATGTAAATTTTTTAGGAGTACTCCCCTCCGACCATCTCCCCAAAGAAACTTTGAAAAATGTACCTGCTCTACTAATTTGTAATACTGATCCATCGGATGAACCGGGACACCACTGGTTAGCTATGTACATAGATCGAGACGGACTCGCTTGTTTTTTTGACAGCTTCGGGAATCCTCCGGATTCAGATTTTTTTCCTTCATCCATTAGCGACTTTCTAAGAAACAATTCTACACAAGTTCATCATTCTATCAGACAAGTCCAAGATTTTACGTCAGTCACCTGTGGGGAGCATTGCTTATTTTTTCTATATCATATTTCACGAGGTGTTGAGTATGAAAATATAATGGAATTTTACCATAACGATAATCTGTTAAGAAATGATGCTATGGTCTCTCTTTTTGTGAAAACATTGAAACCCAGTGTTTGCAATAATAAAAGATTTAAATGTACACTGTTAGCAATTGATGTAATTTTTACAATAAATTTTACAACAACGTATTGTATTCACGGTTTTCCTGTAAATGCAAATGCATGACGGGAAATTTTTGGTCAGTCCTGTAATATTATTGTAACTACACTGTAGAAGCGTTCTTTTACAGCAACCGCATAGCATTGTGGGATCGCTGCTGTTTGAATTTCGAAATTTACGCGGCCAGCCGGCCAACGGTACCAGAAGTATTCAACCATTTTTGGAAGAAGGAACATCTCAGGTATGTAACATGACATTTATTTTATAAGTCTATGGATATATTAATACCGGTGATCTGAGTGAGTGCTGTTTGTTTAGTTTGGTCTATTTCCGTGACATTAGCGTTAGGTCCCGTTACTAAAATTAGCTCGCCTCGACTCGCTCGCTCCCGGTAGAAACCTCCTGAACTGACCGCGGTGAAGTTCGCGTGTTAGTTAAGTTGGATAGAGTAAGACGCGAACTTCACCGCGGCCCTGAATGGCCAACACCGAAGGAATCATATACTAACGTAGACAAACTCAGCAGCAGCTGTAACACCGCCGCGGGAGTAAATTAGCTGCACATCGGCTCCTAGCTGGAATATTTCAGACACGAATTTGTTGTCAATTATATCAGAACCAGAGCTGTTGATCTGAACGTCATCTCATCGGCTCGCCTTGTTACCTCGACGGGTACAGTCACAGTTACCTTACAGCCACAAGGCACGAGATTTTCACAATGGAAAAGCAAACATGGGGAATACAGTTGAGGCGAGCTGAACTAGTAACTAATGGAAAACCACCGCAATGACGATAGCTCAAAAAACGTTAGCATCATTAACATTGGCCCACTAGACTAACGTTAGACTGTAAAAATAAGCATTAGTAGCCCGGTCAGCTTCCTTAGCTCAGGTTATTATTGCATTGATCACCGGTCAGGCTATTGTAACATTATTATGACTTCTGTTTTGCTGTCTTGTAATTGACAACAGGTGTGGGTGAAGTCTTGGATGTCTATTAAGTAAAGAATGGCAGCAAGACCATCTACATTATTAAGGCTCATGTGAGTATAACTTGCAAATACCATTGTGTTGATAATATAGTCTTCACACAGACTATATTCAAAATTATTCTAATATTCCATAGACACTCTGAACCGCTATAGGGAGTTGACTGGCTAACATCCTTTAACTGTTTTACATGGTGTAGCATACATACAGTATATTAAAAATATTAGCCATTTTTTTTCTTCTGTGTTGAGTGGACCATTTTCTTTGTCTCAAATTATATATGGCTGCCTGGCATACTGTATGGAATATTAAAATAATAGTAATTGGAATTTGCTGTGTAATTTACCTTTTGTAATGTTTACATTTTTATTCCCTAGCCCAATGCCACAGCTGCTGATATCCAGAGAGAGACCCTACCCAGTACACCTTGCTTAATTGTGCAAGGTATATTCTTCCCTTTTTTGTTTAATAGCACTGTGCTGGAATTCTGCATGCCAACATCACCACTTGTGTGTGTTTATGTCGTGCAGTTTTCTAGTGCTCTTATTGTTATCATATTGTAATGCATTTCAGGAGAGACTCTATGCGGACCATGGAACGACATCAACTTGCAGTATCCTAAAGAGGCCTCAAGAACTCTTGAATTTGTCCAAAGGTATGTTTAAACTTAAATTAATTAATTAATGTCAAATTTTGTGATGTTAAACAGCTCTCTGTCAGACTCTTCTGTTAAATAAATGTCCTGCAGGGGAATGAATACCAACTCTAGATAGAACAGACACTTAACGGCAATAGCTGGGTCTCCATCCAACTTTTTAATGTACATTTTAACCATTTGAAAAATAAATCCTGACTGGAAACTGTTCAAATTCACATAAAATATTCTAATGTGAAGTTGTTGGAATATATAAATTGTTAATGTTAAATACATCAAGGTAGTTTTCTTCTATGAGCAAGTAGGAATTAGGTAACTTTTTATTTTTTTAGACTGTATTCATCAACAGATATGAAAACTTATGAAACTTTTTTTTTTTTTCTCTCCCAGGCGGGCAGCAAAGCAGAGAAGAGACACAGGCTCAACACAACTGTCTGCACCCTCTTAAGAACTCCTGGACTTTTGAGTTGATGGGCTAGTAGTGGTGTGAGCCTTTATAGTAAACCCCCCACCTCCCCCCTGATGATGGTCTCTCTGGATATCTGGAAATGAGCTGGATTCTCCCGTGAGACTGTAATTTTTGTATGAAAAAAAAAGTGGATACTTTTATAAGTGTGTAATGTGTTGTTGCATAGTGTGTTAATAAAACAAAGAAAAGAGGCCATTGTATTGTTGTTAATTGCGGAAGACAGAAAATTACAGTATTTTATTGTAATATTTACAAATAACAGGAATATTTCATTGTAATTCTGTCCTGTAAAATTACAGAAAATTCCTGGCAACTGAGTTGCAGTAAATTTACAGGAAATTATAATAAATTACAGCATTTTACTGTAATAATCACAGTAGTATTGCTGTATAAATACAGTATTTTATTGTATTAAAAAAACAGGAAAAATACTGTATCTTACTTGCTGTAAATTTACGGCAACTAGTTGCCAGGAATTTCCTGTAAAATTACAACAAATTTTTAACAGTGTATCCAATGTGTACAGTCTGGTAAAATGTTCCAGTCTTATTAATTCCTGTGTAATGAATAAATAAAGAATATGTATATGAAATGAAATGAATAAACCAGTCATAAACAACTGAATAATTTCGTTTTTCCTTCTTTATTTAACATCAAAAACAATAAAACCAATACATCAGATACAGGTTGCATACAATATGTTGTACAATAACATACACGACAATATTTTGTAAACAAAAACAATCTCATTACATATCATTGTTAAAAATCCAACCATTGTTTTACATCTAGCCTGGGTGAATTAAATACATCTTCATCGGGGACGTGTGGGTGTCTCTGCCTGTGTTGTTTTTTCAAAGACTTAGGTGCAGCACCAGAGTCATCCGCCTGGGTTTTTCTTTTAACCGATTCAATCATTCGCCTTAGATTGTGATTGGTTATAGTCGAATAAGGAATCTTTAATGCCCCAAATGCATCCACAAACTCATGCCAGCCTACAGGACGTCGGTTCTCATGTATTATCTGTGGTGATGTTATGCTCTTTATCAGATCAAAATATGGGACCCGGGAATGATTTTGCCTTTGTGAACAAATTCCCCGTCAACTGTCCATGAAGACAAGTGTTTGGCTTTGGACATTTTATCCATAATATATTTCACATTTTTTAAGCTTCTCTGAGGAATATTGGCTAAAACTTCTGACACGATTGCGTCATCACTGACGTCATCATTCTTAAGTTCAGGGATGTGGGAGGTGGCAGGTGTCGCATGTGCCGGTAGTGTAAGAGTTAGAGAGTTACTTTCTATATCCCCGTGTTTTACCACGCTCAAGAATCGTTGTAGAACATTAGTGTAGAGTTTGGATTTTTCGTAAGTGTTCAAATCATGTCTCTGTAATATTTCTCTAATTGATGAATCCAGATCATTCTCCACAGTCGATTGGATATTCTCATGAGCCGGTGTGCTTCTTAGTTTATCCAGCTGATGTTTTGGCACAAGATATAATTTCTTGGTATGTTGCATTTTTTTTTCCTCTTCAGTTTCTAGTTATTAGACTAGTTATGAATGGGAGAGCCACACTGAGGAGGGGAAGCAAAAACCCCCCTTTTTGATTAATCATATGTCTCTTCCTGCTAATATTGATCTTTTTATTCGCTACATACTTGATTTCATTTCTTCTTCTTTTTAAAACCCTGTGCTGTTTCACAGTTAGAGGGATCTTTCCATGAAGAATATTGAGAGCTACTTCACATAGAGCTAATATCAACTCGTCTGGGGAAGAGTGAAGAATAACACGTCGCTGCTTAGGCGAGCTCTTGTATAATAACTTTAAGAGATAGAGGTTTCTGTAAAGCCTTCCGCTCATTGTTACTTTTGAACGTACACCACCGGGTAGTCTGACAGCAAATCCGTTCTGAGGCGAAATTTTTCAGGCGTCTGTGCTTTATAATCTATTAATAAGTAGCCGTAAGGACGCTCGGTTGAATCCTGATAGGCTTCGATAAAAAACTTTGTATTCCCCGGATACATCTGCCTCCCTAAAACACCAATCTGTTGTTTATCACGCGGGTTTTTAAATATTATTAAATAATTTGTATTGAGACCTATCGTTCTGGTAGATTTACCCTGGAAAAACAGATTCTGTATTAACAAAAGACAGCTAATCTTATTATGATGTATATATTGTGTAAAAATCTTTTCCACCTCAGCGTTAGAAGCGGCTAAAGTCATAACGTCGTCCAACACGAGAAGCGAAGTTTTACCAGAAGGAAATAAGGATCCATCGACCAATGTCTTTGGTATGCCTTCAATGAATTTAATATCAAAACTATGTAACATTTCATCATACATCGGCTGCCAGGATGTATACACGTACACAAAGTTATCAAACTTGACAGAACACATTTTTTCTGAATTATACATCAGAGTCTTCACAAAAAAAGTCTTTCCGCTACTTGAAGGGCCGGCGACAATTGCTGAAAATGGGTGAATTAACCTCGAGTCGAACACATCTGTTTCACACATATTTTCATCAATATGACTAGAACCCGTAAGGCAGCGTTGTAAAGTCTGGTTGAAGCACACGCTTGTCATACACCACTGAGATTTTTTTCAGATGTGATCTGTTAGATAAGGTGAGGTGACGTTTGTTGCGAATAATTCTGTGTGTGTGTGCTGACAGGTGCAACTTGTCACCTGTCTCAACATAACCACGCACAAGGGCAGTGAGACTGTCTAACGTCACTATTTCAGCGTTCTCTGCTGTTAACGTGATCCCTTTAGCTTTGAGACATGAACGCCCCTTGTTTGTTTTAAAAGCATAAGATTTCGGACCGGACGAAACGAATTGAATAATATGTTCGTCAGAATCTAACTCGCTCGTTAGCTGTCCTAAATACGGACCCGTCTCAGGGACCCAATCCTCGGGTTTTGAAACAAAAACAACGGAATCTGTATCGACATACAGAACACGTCGCCCTAATTTATCCAAAAGATTGTAGAGGGCTAAACGAGCATACGCAGTGGTAAAAGCCCCGATGGAAATGTTAACATCGCGTGTGGGGCAGGGGTCTTGAGTAGGAGAACTCCATTGAATTAATCCCACCGTTTCAGATACGAAGGAGAAGTGACGTAATACGTGTGCGCGACTGAATAAAAGCTTGCTGAACTCTTGTGAGTCTGTCAGAAGCTCAGTGTGTGGTAGGTGAGATCTGAGACAAAACCTACCCCAGAGCGTATTTAAAATTAGTTTCGCTATGGATCTTTTTGCAGGATTATGATTTATTTTAGAAGGATCTAACTGAATCCCCTCCTTATCGAGATAATCAGATACGTAAGATTGTTTTTCGCTGTCTGTCACTACATTGACAGGGTAGCCCGAGGCTTCCTGTTTTAGTTTGAGGAACGTTTTGACATAGTCTCTGAACAATGTGTCAGATGTCTCTGGAAAATGCCAGATCTCGTGTATTTTCACCACGCGATAACCGTGTTGAATAGCTTTCTCGAGCTCGACACTCACCCATGTCCCCGTAATAGCACGAAGATCATCGCCGTGAGTGCATTGTGTGTCGTGGATCTGGTGCTCGGCACATGATCTGCAAAGAGGAAACATCAACTTCCCTCCGCACCTGTAAGGTAAAACTGGATGGTACAGTCCACGCGGGGGGAGAACTATCGCTTTTATGAGACCAAAATAATTCTCTATCGGCTCAAAATCCTTGAAAAGAATTTTGGGGTGGCCTACAGGATAGGTTTTAGTAGACTGAACGTACGGATAGAGAGAAGTGAAATCAAAATAATCGATTCTCTCATCTTCAGCTACTCTGTGATAGAGTTTGAACGCCATAAACTCTCCGAAGACTGTCCAGTTTGCTCTCACACTGTCTCCTTAGATCACCAAAAGAGACTTTTGATAACGGATTTATTTCGTATGATTTAAAGCGACAATAATGTCCGTGGAAAAAGCAACCCAGGTACTCCAGAGCTGTTTTAATACCGTCAGAAGTTTCATAATATCCGTCGATATGATATGGCCCAACCTGCCGCTCGCCATAATTTAATGCGTGTTGTACCTCCACGTTTTGACTCGTCTTGACATACTCAAGCCATTGGATGGATGCGTTTGAAAATGTCTTAAACTGATTAATATAGGCGTGACTATGTGTAAGCGCTAACGTGTCACGCGAAAGGAAATTTGTTTTGAAAGTTTTCATACACACGCCGGGTAATGTAATTGATCTAAACGGATCAATGTTTGTGAAATTGATAAATTCAGCTCTGTATCTCACACATGCGTCGCGTAGTATAACAACATCATTTTTACAGTAGAAGGCGAGCTCTTTTTTAAAATCAAAGATCTCACGGGATACATCTTCGTACCATGTGTCAAAAGTGACACGTTCGCTCTGGCTCATGGCCTCGTAGCCGTAAAACTCCTTTGGAGGATAGGGGCCGATATATGCTGCATTTTCCGGTTTATTAAAGAGGTGAGGAAAGTGACCCTTGCTTCGTTCCTCCAAGTTAAGGGCTGCTGGTATTTTTGCTAGTTTAAAGGGGATAAATTGCCACGAATCGATGAAACGTAGTTTAAACGTAGTATCATACATGTATAGAATTCTACAGCCCTGTAGAATGAGTTTTGGAGTTAAGCCCTCTCCAACAAGGTAATTGACAATTAAATAGTTATCAAACCCTGATGAATTGTGAGCTATAAATGTATAGCCTTCATATTTCGGCCGTCTATAATGTCTAATTAGAGCAGCGACGCAGTCTTGCCCTCCGGCTTCAAACGTCTCTCCTCCCTGACTGATGGCACAAACATAATTTGCTATATGTTTTCCATCTTGAACGAATGTTTCAAAATCATAATAAATGTATTTTTCATTGTACTGTTCAGGTTTTAGAGGTTGAATGTAACACTCGTGAGTCCCTTCACTCGCCAAAATTTCACAACAATGTATGCAATACTCTGGAGAGCATTTATGAGGTTTTTTATTTTTCTCATCATTATGCGAAGGTCTATACACGACGTGGCATTTTGAACAAAATTTCACAGATTTACACTGAGATCTTTCATCGCGGGCCTGTGGTTTTTTATGTGATTCGTAACAAAAACTGTTTCTACAGAATCTCAGGCATTCTGCACATTGGGCCCTATTTTAACGATCTGAAACGCAAGTGTCAAAGCGCGAAGCGCAAGTAACTTTGAGGGCGGGTCTCGGCGCTGTTGCTATTTTCCCGGCGGGATAAATGGCTCTTGCGCCCGGCGCAAATCTAAAATGGGTTGGTCTGAAGTAGCTTCATTATTCATAGGTGTGGTTTGGGCGTAACGTGAATAAACCAATCCGAGCGTCATCCAACTCCAATTCCCAAATCCAATTCCCTTTAAAAGCAGGTGCGCAAGTTCCATTATGGATTGCTATTATTATGGCGTATTTCAGGCGCACGCCAGGAGCGGTTCACAGCCGAGGAGACTGATGTTCTTGTAAGAGCAGTGAAAGACAGAGAAGTGAAGTTGTAATGTTGTACATTATGGTAAAGGTGATTTCACAGTCTTTTTTTTTTTCAGTCTTTCAGTTTTTTCAGTTTTTCAGTCGATTTTTTTTCCTGGTTCTTGACGGACAAACCAATTTGTCAGATGTCCTTATATACATATATGTCTTGCCACTATTGGGCAAACAGGTCTTATCCTTAATTATTACAATTAGCCTGAATCATTTGTAAGCTAGATTTATGCCTATTTTTTCACATCTTCGTGGCACACCACAATGATTTCCGTCATCTCATGTGTTAATATTTTTTTAGTGTAACAATTTATGATTTGCAAAAATAACTGTTGCATCTGTGTAGATTACATGAGCAAAGTGTATGCGCGTTGTGCACGCTATACATTATGGTCAAGCATGCGCCCTTAAAATAGCATAATGAACAACGCGCAACGCGCCACTGACTTTAGACTAGGTTTTTTCTGGTCAGTGGCGCAATTGTTTAATGGATGAGCAAAATAGCACCAGGGATTGTTTGCGCCGGAACACGCCTCCTTTTTTGCGCTGAACCGCCCAGGGAGCGCAAGTTCATTCACTAGTTTAGCGACGTGCTTCTGTGGAGGGAAAAGCGCGCTTTGCGCGGGTGCAAAATAGGAATGACACATGCGTCGGTGTACAAAGTCAATTGCGCTGGGTGCAAGATAGGGCCCATTGTCTTGTTCTGGTCGTATACGAACGACACTCGGATGTCATACATATTTTACAAACGAACTGACACTCGTGTGTTTTTCTATCTTTATGGCCTCTAAAACAGTACTCGCAGACGTACGACGCTCCTATAAATCCGGTTAAATTTTTTATGAGATGAAAATGTCCCTCGTGCAGAAATAGATGGACTGTTTTTGCGTGTAATTCGTCTGTGTTTTTGTGTACCACCAACGCCCCAGAAGAATCCCTGTAAAAAACTACAATTTTTATGTCTAATTTATCTTCAAAAACAGATAAATTGTGAAGACCTATCTGGTCGTGTGTCTTAAACCCACATCCTGTGTGAATATCCATCGCAGGTGCGTGCAATTCTTGATCTGTGAATTTGGGATTGAGGAAATATGCTAGACAGTAACTCAAACACATTTCGTTATCGATATTAATCGGACTAAATAAATGCATTTTATTCCTACTAATACTCTCGCTGATAGCTATGTCACTAATCTTCCTCCGTCCGCCCCCTGTTTTATCTCGCACGATCGATATCTGTAATGTTAAAGTTGCATCACCGGCCACATCATTATTACTCTGTGCAGCTTGTTCAATCTGATTTATGAATAATGAGGGGTCATGGTTATTATCGGGAGTTAATACTGCATTTACAGACCCCGGTAAACTCTCGCCAGCAAGCGTTATGTTTATGAAACCTCTTTCACCAGCCAGCTGTTGTGAAAAGACAATCGTATCGTTAAGAATGGTATGAAGATGTGAATTATATTCTATAAAGTCACTGGTCTGTATTTGAGTGAGATCTAACGATCTCTGTAACTCTACACCATTAAAACGCGGGCGTGGTGTTATTGTGAAGTCACCTATAACACCCCCTGAAGTCATTAGCGCATCTATCTCCGTACGACTTAACTCCGCGGGTTGCCTTTCACCTCCCTCCATCCCACCTGTTTGTACACTCTCATCTGCATCATTCAGTGCTATCCAATCTTGTTGTTCGGATATAATATTATCCAATCTTTCCGTATTAGACAAATCATCAGTATCTAAAGCTCTCAATTGTTGATGTATCAGGAGCTGCAACCTCTCGTTATTCTCATCAACAGGTCTTAATCTCGACCGAATTATTTGATCAGACTCTGACTCCACTCTTACTCTTTTAGAAGACATTTTAATTGTATGAAACAGAACAGTAAATATAAAACACAATGTTACTAACGTGTATAACAAAATTACATAAAATTAGATAAAACAATAATAGAGAAAATAACAGCCAAACGAATTTAAAAACAAATAATAGAGAAAATAACAGCCAAACGAATTTAAAAACAAATAATAGAGAAAATAACACCCAAACGAATTTAAAAACAAATAATAGAGAAAATGAAATAAAAAACAATAATATCCAAAACACTTATGAAGGTCTACCCGCCGACTGTCTCTGGATAATATTTAATCTTTCAGAGACTAGTGCCAGCGCTGTGATCAGCATCGATTGATCGTTTCTCACCTCTGATAACTCTCGTTGAGCTGATGACAGATCATTTCGCAATTGTCTATTTTCTTCGAGCAGACGGGCTTGACCGTTGGATAAGTGTTCAACCGCACTTCTTAAGTCGGCGCTGTGCTGAGTCTGTGTGTCAATTACTCTGTGTAGAAATTGCACAGTACCCCTCTGGCCTTCTTCAACAATATCCGCAGTTTGGTGAAAGGTGAGCGGTAGTGTTGCGATTTCCAAAACACGTTGAAAGTTTCTGTTTGCTGCGCGCAAAGTGGCGTAACTCAAACCTTGTAGTTCCCATTCAGTCGGTCACGTCCGACGTACGTCTCCGTTCCCTCCTTCAGGGAATGAGGGTTACCATACGTAACCGAGACGTTCTCCAACGTTAAACAGAGGTCTGAAGGGGTGGTCATTTCGTTCATCCACCTCGCTGCTATCTGACGAATCCCGTTCAGAATTTATAGTATTTAGAACCGAAGCTTGAGATTCTAAAAAATCCTGTAAACCATTTTCGTTTTCGTCTTGGTTGTCTTCTAGAGTAAAAAAAAAAACACAAAAAACATAATTAACTTATTTAATTATTAGATTTTATTTAATATAGATGACATATAATGAAACAAGAAATATATCTTACCGTCTTCCGAAGAAATTGGACTCTCATGAGAATATTTCTCGAATCGTTTCTTGCAAGAAGATGTGGATGTAACAAATGGACTCTCTGGAGTTTCTTCTAAAAACAATATTATATTATTTTTAAAATTCAGTGAATAAAAATATTATGATTAGACAAAAATAGTTTTTTACTTACTGTCATCCGGATAGTTTAAATCTTCTCCATAAATTTCCCTCAACCGTTTAACTCCTCGATGTGACCCGTTGTCTGTGGAGGCAGTATCTCTCTGTTCCACCTGTTGATCGTACGGGGTGGGACATGGTGTTACATCTTCGTAGGCTGGAGTTTGAGCAGTAGCCAATGGGAACATTGGTTGGTCCTGCGGGTGTATGATGGCTTGGGGGAGTATATCGCCTGTGAATTCTGTTGAAATATATACATAAGAGTTGAGTTTTCTTCAGAAAAAAGAAAAAAAGATAATTAGAAGGCATTGTAAAATATATTCCATACCCTCTAAAAAATCATCGAGGGATATACCGTCGGGAAATGATGCATCATCTACGAATAAAAAAGAACATTTATTAAGATATCTTTTCAATTTGTATCATTTATAATTTATGTTGAAAAATACTTACATAGATCATTCAGAACTTTCGCTAGATTGGCATCAAAATATTCCTCCGGTAAAGCCTCTTCTCCTTCATGATGATTTGAAGACATGATAGATTAAGAGTAGCCTAAGTTAGCGTATTCTGTCCTCACTCCTTCGGTGTTAAAGGTATGAATGAATTCTCCTTCTTTTAAACCTTTGTACGAAGTGTTTAAAAAACACATTTTCCCGCTTCATTTTAAAAAGGAACCACCTTTAACACAGCGTGAATTCAACATCGTGAGGGGACGAGTAGTAAAAACATGTGTTTGTTGAGATACCAGCTTAATAAAAAACTAATTATCGTAATAAAAACATAAAACCGAACGCTATCCCGGAGCTAGGCTTACTCAGTCACGACAAAGGTGCGACAAAGGTGCGTGGGAAAATTCCCACGGTCAAAAGGGGCGTGGCTTAAAGGGCAATAAACCTGTCAGTTTGATGGTTTGTGCCCTCTATCCTCTCTGTGGACGCATATTTTGTCACGTTTGAACGCATCGCCACAAAATTGGCGTGGCCAAAAGATATCTGGGCCCTGTTTCTGCAGTGCAGTCTTACTGGGAAAGCCCAGGAAGTCTCCTCTGCTTTGCCGCTTGAACAGTCTCTTGACTACGACGTTGTTAAAGCCGCTGTTTTTAGGGCTTATGAGTTAGTACCGGAGGCGTACAGACAAAGATTCCGCTCCCATGCTAAAGCTGCCAAACAAACGTATGTCGAGTTTGCCCGAGAGAAACGCACCCTCTTTGAAAAGTGGTGTTTTTCTAGTCGAATTACCACTCTTGAACATCTCCAGGAGTTAATCTTACTTGAGGAGTTCAAGAATTGTGTACCCGAAAGTGTAGAGGTACATTTAAATGACCAAAAAGTGACGTCTCTTATTGATACGGCTGTGTTGGCTGACGAATTTGTGCTAACGCATAGGAATGTGTTTACTACTGCGAAGCGTAATGTGTTACCTTTGGCGGATGGGAGCTCAGCTCGAGAAAAGAGCCGTGTCTTTTCTCGCGCTAAGCCTGAAACCCCATTTAACTCACTTCGTAAGAAAGATAATGATAGACGAGTTTGCTTCTTCTGTCTTGACCCAAATCACCTAATTTCCGATTGTAGGGCTTGGAAACAAAAAGTCGCTGCATCGCGTCCCAAAAGTGCAGCTTTGGTTCACACGTTAGGAGACATCGCTAATTCCCCTACTGCCACCCATGGTTATCAGCCATTTCTACTGGATGGTACAATGTCTCATTCCTCTGACTTTGAGGGAAAGCCAGTGAAAATTGAGACACTGGGTCAGTCCAGTCGCTTATTCTAGGAGAAGTCTTGCCTTCGCAGTCTAATTACTCTGGCGCTGATGTCTTGATAAGAGGTATCGGTATGCAATGTCTCAGCCTCCCCCCACACGACCTGTACTTAAAGTCAGATTTGGTTACAGGTCCTGTAAGGCTTGGGGTTTGCTCATGTTTACCCGTCGATGGGGTAGATGTTATACTGGGAAACGATCTCGCTGGTGGAGATGTTTTTCCACGGCCAGTGGTAATTAGTGAACCGAACTCGAGTGATTGTTCGAAATTAGCGCATTGCTTTCCCACTGTCTTTCCTGCGTGCGCAGTGACACGTGCCCAGGCACACAAATTCAAAGACGTGCTTGACCTCTCTGAAACATTTTTAGACAATTCAATTGATTGTGACCCATCGCCAGGAAAAGCTGTCGTAAATCAAAAAGATAACGTAAATGCAGTACCCGAACCAAATCCTGTTTTAGGGGTAGGCAGAGGTAAAACAGACCCCTCATTAGCCAGTTGCATTGAGACTATTGGGGTTCTAAAGAGAAAATCTAATGATAAGGTAGTGTATTTTTGGGACAGTCAAGTTTTAATGCGGAGGTGGTGGCCAAAAGCATGTACTGCCCTTAACGAGGTTTACCAGATTGTTCTACCTCAACCGTACCGTGAGCATGTTTTGAAAATTAGCCATGAGCATGTGCTCGCCGGCCATTTGGGCGTCACAAAGACGTTTCGACGGGTGTCCCGCTACTTTTTCTGGCCTGGGTTGAAGTCTGCTGTGTCTAAATTTTGCCGCTCGTGCGCTGCTTGCCAGTTAGCCGGTAAACCAAATCAAAAGCTATCCGTTGCTCCTTTACAGCCCATACCCGTTAAGCAAGAACCCTTTGAACGCTTGTTGATTGACTGTGTAGGTCCATTACCCAAGTCAAAATCAGGACATGAGTACATTTTAACCATTATGTGTACAGCCACACGCTTCCCCGAAGCTATCCCCTTGCGCTCTATCAAGGCTCCTGTCATTGTCCGAGAGCTTATAAAGTTTTGTACCACCTTTGGGTTGCCTAGAGTCTTGCAAACTGATCAAGGAACAAACTTTACATCAAGACTGTTCACTCAGACATTAGCTCAGCTTGGAGTTAAGCATGTACTCTCAAGCCCATATCACCCACAATCGCAAGGCGCTGTGGAAAGATTTCATCAAACACTCAAAACAATGTTGCGTACCTACTGTCTCTCAAGTGGGAAAGACTGGGCTGAAAAGTTGCCATATTTAATGTTTGCCATTAGAGAAGCAGAGCAGGAGTCCCTTGGTTTTAGTCCTGCAGATCTCGTATTCGGACACACTGTGCGTGGGCCTCTCAAAGTTCTAAGTGAGCAATTACTAGCAAGAGATGCTGTCCCAATAACAATCCTTGATTATGTTGGTTCAGTTCAACTTTTTTTTATGTTAGTTAGAACCCTCCCCTAAACTAGTTAGAGAACTGTTTTGTTTGTTATTTTAGGCCTTGCTCTCCCCTGAGCCATTGCTCCCCAATATTCTATGGTATACTTTTTATTTTATTGTAAATAAAATCCTTGCTTTAACTTTTGATCATCTGGTGTCATCTTCACTCTGGGACAGAGGATTGAAGTGTGTTCTCGCCTTCGCTTTTGTTTTCCTCTTTTTTTTTTTTTTCCTAAGTTAATGCTTTTTCCTTTGTTACCTCCCCTCCCGACCCCTAGACGGTTAGGGGAACGTAACAGACTTCAAAAGCGTGTGTTTTTTGCTTTGTTTTTTGTCTCTGTATATAATATTTTTATATTGTTGTGAACTTCTTTTGTTTCTTGGAGTAGGGACCAGGAGAACTTGGATAGGTTTTTTCAGAAGGATTCTTTATTGAGAAAAACGTGCTGTCTTTCCGCTGAGGTCATCAAGTCTCACTAAAGGTGTTGTACATTGTAATTTATCTACATTTCAGGGAGAGGAATTATACAGCAGGGGAGGAGACACTCTGAACAATACAATGCAAATGTTGTATAGGTAAAAGGACACACCCTACTATGAGAGCCTTACCAGTCCCATTGAATCAGCATAACTATTCGCATGCTGATACTGGCCAGGAACTCCAATTCCAAGAGCCATCCCAGAGCCATTAAAGACAAATGGTGCTCATTTTACTTACAATGAAGAGAACAGGAACTGGCCTGGAAGATTTGCATAGCAGACTAATTCATCTGATATCATCATTTTTACCTTAAATGCTAAATGCAATGTTCTTTCTTAATTTTGTAATCCCACAATATGTTGGCTCTATGTTGTACAGTCACAAGTTGGATTATAGATGAGGGAATGTCTTCATCTCAAGATGTTCAGTGTCAGGTCAGTATTGTGAAGCAGTAATTGCTGCGGCACCCAGGGAGCGCGGGGAACTGCTCAAGGGTGCTGGCAACTCAGTCGTGGTATTGAGGGTGGAAGAGAGCACTGGAGCTGGAGCGCTCTCTGGAGCACACAATTCCTGCCGGACCTGAGACTCAAACTCGCAACCTTTGGGTTACAAGTCCGATTCTCTAACCATTAGGGAACCACGCTCCCTGACCGGGATTCGAACCCGGGCCGCAGCAGTGAGAGCGCAGAATCTTAAAGAGCACCTATTATGGCATTTAAAATGTTCCAAATATTGTTTTAGAAGTCCCCAACAACAGTTTTGCAAGCATGCAATGACAAAAAAGACAAAAAAGACTTATTTTTACCTGTTTTGACAGCGATGTGTTTGTCTGTTGCTGGAGTAAAAGCATGGAATTCTTTAAGGAAAGATTTAAAAAGCTGCATTTAAAATTTAAAAGGAATTTAAAAGGAGTTATAAAAAGAAACAACTTGAATTATATCAAACTGAATTTTGACTTGTTTGTATGTGATCATTGTAAAACGTTTAAATAAATATCAGATATGTTGGAGTGTGGGTGATGGTGGAGGGAATAATGCTAATGTTATCTACTATTTATGTTAATACATTTTGTGTGATGCTAATGTCATCTATTATTTAGGTTAATACATTTTGGGTGGTGGTGGAGGGAACAATGCTAATGCCATCTACTAGTTATGTTTATAAAGGGGGCAGATAAATATAAGAATATTATTCTTCCATCTGCTCCTTTCTGATCATGGAAATGTAAAGGAAAACTTCAAATGAATTTTATGTGCCTTGTACAAATAATCCATTTTCATGAAAGGAATAAAAGAGAAATGAAATGAAAATGAAATGAAAATTCTCAAATGATTCCTTTAGTGATTCACTTTTCAAAACCCCGCCTTTACGTGACACTAATCTGCAGTGATTGGTCCGATGACCCAGTCAGTTGTGATTGGTATAGTCTGTGCAGATATTTTCGGAAACGGAACGCCCATCACCATAAATGGTTTTCGGAACCTCTTAACTGGATTGAGGGCGCATTCGTCCTCAAGCTTTATTTGTTTAAATTAGCTCAAATGACTGTCAGATATCAGTAATTACCATGTCAATCTATACATCATTTAAAAGATCTAAGAGTCAAGCTTCCATTTTTTACCTCTGTTTTATTCTCAAAGTCTTATAGTGACAGTAATTTTTTAATATGTGTCAGGAGTTATGAATATGAAAACCGCATCGGTACCGTTTGATTGTAATATGAGCCTCAGCTGCTCTCATTCATAAAAAAACTCCTCTATTCTCCTCACGAAGACTCGCGACAAATCAACATCCCTCAGGGCTTTTAGTTCAAAAGTGTGCAGATGAGGAGAAATATTGATAGATTCTCATATGTCTGTGTCAAATTTCTAAACAGAGGAGTATTTTTTATTCAATACTTCCTCAAAATGCGCAGATATAGCCTAATCATGAGCGATTGAGTCTCTTATGTGTTGTTTTCAATTCATCCTGGCAGCCGGAGGGCGCTCTGTGCACATGTAGTCCATATGGTACAGATAGACGAAGAAGAACCATGTGCCATAATAGAAGTCCATAATAAAAGCTTCCTGAGATCGTGAAACATGCAAATAGAGACATTTGAAGACTAATAAACACACAATCACGACGATGTATGGTTTGTCTTCAAGCCACTTAGTCTTATTTATAGGCCTCCAAAATATTCTCCGGCCTTTATTGATGACTTTACAGAGCTGTTATCAGCAATCTCATCTGAGTATGACTGTTTTGCTATTGCTGGGGATTTTAACATTCACATTGACAATGCTGAATCCAGTACAACAAAAGATCTCATGACTGTTCTTAACACTTTTGATTTGACACAACATGTACACGGACCCACACATGATCGTGGACACACTCTAGATTTACTTATCAGTAAGGGTCTAAACATTTCATCTATAGTTATTAAGGATGTGGCACTGTCTGATCATTTCTGTATTTTCTTTGATATATCAATCTCTCCTGCCACTGAAACTAGATCTGTCTCTATCAAAAAGAGATGCTTAAATGAGAACACTAGTGTGCTGTTTATGAAGGCTATATCTCTAACACCAAGCATATCTGCAGACTCTGTTGATTTTCTCTTTGACTCTTTTAACTCAAAAGTTAAGAGTGTAATTGATGATATTGCTCCTGTAAAAATCAGAAAAAAGAGTGGCAAACAAAAAGCACCCTGGAGAAACTCAACAGAAGTGCAATTAATGAAAAGACAATGCAGGAAATCTGAACGCATGTGGCGAAAGACAAAACTTGTTGTCCATTACAACATTTATAAAAACAGTCTTCGTGCTTTCAATGTGGAACTAGGCAAAGCTAGACAGACCTTCTTTTCAAATATTATAAATAGAAACATAAACAACACACGCACTCTTTTTGCTACTGTTGAGAGACTAATAAACCCCCCGAGTCACATTCCCAGTGAAATGCTCTCAGACAGCAAATGCAGTGAGTTTGCTTCCTTCTTCTCCGAGAAAATCATTAATATCAGAAATGCGATCAGCACATCCTTGAGTTTCTCTGGGGTGAATCAGATCAGACCACAACCTCAGAAAGTTACTATGACTGATTTTGAAGCAATTGATGGTAAAATTTTAGAAGAAACGGTACAGCACCTTAAAACATCAACCTGCGCCCTTGACACACTCCCCACTTCTTTTTTCAAAAGTGTGTTTAACTGTTTAGAAGCAGATCTCCTAGAAGTGGTAAACGCCTCACTTCTTTCTGGGACTTTTCCAAACTCCCTTAAAACTGCAGTAGTAAAGCCTCTCCTGAAAAAGAGAAATCTGGATAACTCCATATTGAGCAACTACAGACCAATCTCAAATCTCCCCTTCATAGGCAAGATCATTGAAAAAGTTGTTTTTAGTCAGCTGAACAAATTCTTGAACTCGAACGGATACTTTGACAATTTTCAATCTGGTTTCCGACCAAATCACAGCACAGAGACAGCGCTCATAAAGATTATAAATGATATTCGCCTCAATACAGATACAGGCAAAACATCAATTCTGGTACTACTGGACCTCAGTGCTGCATTCGACACTGTTGACCACAACATACTTCTTGACAGGCTAGAAAATTGGGTTGGGTTTTCTGGAATGGTCCTCAAATGGTTCAGGTCATACTTAGAAGGGAGAGGTTATTATGTGAGTATAGGTGACCATAAGTCTGAGTGGACATCCATGACATGCGGAGTCCCACAAGGGTCAATTCTTGCACCACTCCTATTCAACCTGTATATGCTGCCACTCAGCCAAATAATGAAAAATAACAAAATGGCTTACCACAGCTATGCTGACGACACCCAGATCTACTTAGCCCTATCACCTAATGACTACAGCCCCATTGACTCTCTATGTAAATGCATTGATGAAGTTAACAGTTGGATGTGCCAAAACTTTCTTCAGTTAAACAAAGACAAAACTGAAATCACTACATTAGGAAACAAAGATGAAATTCTCAAGGTGAACGCATATCTTGAGGCTAAAGGTCTAAAACCAAAACATCAAGTCAGGAATCTTGGTGTGATTTTGGAGTCAGACCTGAGTTTCAGTAGTCATGTCAAAGCAATAACTAAATCAGCTTACTATCATCTTAAAAATATTGCAAGAATTAGAAGCTTTATTTCCAGGCAAGACTTAGAGAAACTCGTTCATGCTTTTATTACCAGTAGGGTGGACTATTGTAATGGTCTTCTCACTGGCCTACCCAAAAAGACCATTAGACAGCTGCAGCTCATACAGAACGCTGCTGCCAGGATCCTCAGCAGAACCAGAAAATATGACCATATCACACCAGTCCTCAGGTCTGTACACTGGCTTCCAGTTACATTTAGGATCGATTTTAAAGTACTATTACTTGTATATAAATCACTCAATGACCTAGGACCTCAATACATTGCAGATATGCTGATTAAATACAAACCAAACAGATCACTCAGATCATCAGGATCAAGTCAACTAGAAATACCAAGGGTTCACTCAAAGCAAGGAGAGTCTGCGTTTAGCTATTATGCCAGCCGTAGCTGGAACCAGCTTCCTGAACAGATCAGATGTGCTCCAACAGTATCCACTTTCAAATCCAGACTCAAAACACATCTGTTTAGCTGTGCATTTACTGAATGAGCTGTGCCACTGTACGTCCGACTGATTGCACCTTATCTTATGCATTTACTCAATGTGCTCTGTGCTTTGTCCGAACTGCTTGCACTTTAATTATGTTTCATTTTAACCCTGTTTTATTTTTAGTTTTTAATTATACTTTTATTTTTTATAACTATTATACTATATATATTTTTATTTCATTCACTTGTAACTATTTTAACTTCATTTCTGTGTAAAGCACTTTGAATTGCCACTGTGTATGAAATGTGCTATACAAATAAACTTGCCTTGCCTTGCCTTGCCTTGCCTTGCCTTCAAATGCTCATCCTTGGGCAGATGAAAAAAGTTTGCTTTTGAGTCGCACTTCAGAACACAGCGTCTCATCTCCATGATGTTTTCTAGTTTTCACTGGCGTCTTTGAGCGCAATAAGTGGGCGTATCGTATTCAAATAACTTGACAAGTTGACGTCATCTAGTCAGAGAAAAAGCTTCGGTCTTCTAACGATTCTTAAAAATGACTCAGAGTCGACTCTTATTTTTGAAAGAAAATAACTATACGGTGCACTGTCATATTTCAAACTTTGCAGGATGTTTTTGTTCACTTAGATCTATGTTACACACTACATGAAAGGTAAATTTCAAAATTCCATGATAGGTGCTCTTTAACCACTAGACCACCAGGGAAGGGCTAGGTATGACCAGAAACGTGTGTGTATACTACACCTGGTGCATATGCATACTAAACATGGAATTTATGAATTCTATTCACTTGAGAACATGAGTGGCACCCTTGTTTATTATATTTTGGATACATGTTAAAGATATATTAGTTATTAGAATACAACAACAAAAAAACTGTTTTAAAATCCTTATTATTTTCAAATGAAATATGTACAGAGACTAAATTTAAACATTAAATACATCTGCTAATGCCAATAAATGGATAAATTGTAAAAAAAAAAAAAAAAAAAAAAGTTATTGCTTCTTCAAGTTGAATTCATATAAAACCGTATACATTTAATTAAAATCCCCCCAGTCTGATACAGGACACCAGTACAACCCAACACACAATAAAACACAAAACAGAGATGCAACTACAACACTTATTACTTCTATTACATGTTTCTTGTAAAATAACCCATCCTTTACATTCAATTAGGAATTTCAATTATATTTTTTGAAGTTTTCATTTTTGAAATGTACATCATAATTCCAGAGTCTTCTCTGAAATCCCTGCAAAGACTTTGATTCTCTGGAGATGTTTCTGCATCTTTGCTATGTATTACTATAACTTGCCTGTAATAGCAAATATTAGTTGTGTAGCCTTTCTCATTTATACGAATCTCCAGATATTTCAGGACCAAACTGAGAATGGCTTTAGTGATAGGACAGCCCTCTTGTAACTCTCAGAGAACATCAGAAGGATTGCTGCTCTTAGGGAGAATATTCTCTAAAATGCTGGAATCCTCTGTCAAACCTACAACACCATGAACTAAAGCCTCAAGAATGTTGACATCCTGGATATTTGTGTTAGACCTGCAAGTTTGGTAGAGGACTGAGAGACAATTCTTCAAGAAGGTCCATCTGATTTGTTTTGGGTTTTTTTCTAAAAAGGCAACAGTGTAACAGTCACTCGTGTTTGGTTGGCTCTTTTTCTCAGTCACCAATAACATCTTGAGACGTTTGGCTAAAATGTGAGCCAATATCAAATAGTCAACATTGAAAGAACGTGTACCGTCTGAAGCAGGTAATGATTTTACAAAACATTCATCAACACATTTAGACTTCAGCATCATGTTGTAGTTTATCTTTAATATTTCTGTCATTGGAAGGTCGTTCTTCTTGTAGTAACAAACTGTGAGATTATCAGGAGTTTGCTCTTCTGTGTCAGGCAAAGATCTGATGGCACTCAGTATTTCTGCACCATTTATTTTCCCTGCACTTCTGTCTGGTGTTCCACTGAATCCAAACTCATGTAACATTGAGGCAACTTCCGGCACTGCCAATGCTGAGACTAATGAAACTTTAATATCTAAAACTAGAGGATCATGATCAGAAATTCTCTTCTCTCCACTTGTAGATTCTCTCAGTTTTGCTTTGTGATTTTCACAGTCTATGACACAAGTTAATGTGTTGATTGGCATGAAAAACATATCCAACCTTGATTGACTCTGACTTGATTGGATTGTTTCTTGATTGTTTCTTATTGTTTCTGATTGTTTCTGAGATCGTGTGAAGCCTTCCTCCATTGGATGCTTTGATGCAAATATATCTGTGAGACTCAGAGATTCTGTGAAATCTTCTAGAAGTCCTCTAAGAGAGGAATGGTACGTCTTTTCTGCTGCTGATCTCCTGTCAATCGTTGGGTCCAGTACAGTGTTGAAGTCCCCACCAACCACAAGCACACCTTTAGTGTCAATAGCTCTCAGATAGTCTGACAATCTCTTCAGCACATTTCTGTCTTCCCCGTGGTTGTACACATTCACAAGAGTAAACAACTGAGAAGAGAAACGACAGAAAAGCACAATATATCCTCCACTGTGGTCCTCATCGTGGCATATGTGGCGGAATATTGTTTTATTGTTGATCAAGATAGCAACTCCTTTGCTGCGAGGATGGTGGACAGTGAAGTAAGCCCTCCAGCCTGATATGTCCTCTAGTACTTCATAAGACTGAGGTCCAATGTGTGTCTCCTGTAGAAAGACAACATCAGCCTTCAGGTCGTTGAGTTCTTCTAACACAAGCGGGTGCTTGGCGCTTTTTTCTTTTGTGAACCTGATTCCCTGAGTGTTCCAAGAGACAAAACGAAGTCGCCGGTGTTTTGGTGGTTCCATTATTTAAATGATGCTCTGGAAAAGATTCATAAATAAATAAGAATGACATATTAAATGTACTCTATACAGTAAATGCACATATTATGTATGCATTAGATTTTGAAAGATACATACTATTTGCACCTCAGTATTGTTGTACATTAACAGGATGCAATAATAACATAGTTATTATTATATAATAATAACATAGAGTGTAAATGATTATATTTATTAAAATTATTAAATGGAGACTGCCTTAATGGGATAATAAAAGCCCTCCATATCCCTATCCCGACCCCTACCCAATACATGGTTTATCATTAATAAACATTTCATTAGCACTTTATTTCCACTTTTAGAACATTTTCTTAATTTGTATTGAAAGTAAATGCCTTTCTCAGCCTGGTCTCATTGCGAAAATGTACCTCTGGCAACGTTTTTGCAAACCCCAAAATACGTACCAATATGTACATATCACTGCAGTTTCAAAGTGATATGTCCACTGGGTGCCGCCAAAAGCTTCGTTTTTTTCCCGGAACAGATGAGCGTCAATCTGACGTTTTGTGACATTTCTTTTTAACGTACACCTACACTAAACCCTAAACCTAACCGATAGTGTTAACAAAAGCAAATGTGACAAAAATACAATAGTAACCATGTCTTGTTAGCTTCTGTGAACTCATCTTTGAGCTTTTTTATCATGACTTGCCTTTCACGGGATTCGTACCTGAGCTTTCATTATTACAAGTACAAATCTGTACCAGCTGAGCTACTGAGCAAACTTATTATATAAAAAAAGCCGAGCATATGGAGCAGATTAAGTGACGCAAACTCCAAAATTTATTCATTTACATGGAAAAAAAAAACGATAAAAAGTGCTTGCTGTTTTACTGCCTCTAGTGTTCATTTCACTTTGAAACTGCAGAGATATGTACTTATTGGTACGTATTTTGGCGGTTTGCAAAAACGTTGCCAGAGGTACATTTTCACAATGAGACCAGGTTGGCCTTTCTGGTGTGATGGGAAAAGAGAGAAGAGCGAGCTTGGCACAAGGCGGATTCGAGCCAGGGTCGATTGCATTAAAAGATCTTTAAAGACATTTTTTTTCACAAATCACAACAAGAATATATCTTATTCAATGAATATCACATTAATAATATTAATCAATATTTATATTTTGCATACTGACATAATAATGAATGGAAAATCATTTTGTACTCCATTTATCAATCAAATAATTTAATTTAAAGAATTCTGCGTTGTTACAAAACAAACAAGTAAGAACAGTGTAAAGTGTAATGATGAGGCACTTTTAGAGTAATTCATTAAAAATGAAAATACTCCTATGACTAATTCATAACAGCATTTCTAATGACGTCACAAGCATAGTTTTGGTCTTAGATCACAGCAGCAAAAGAGTGTGTGTAAAGCAATAATGCTTTCCTCTGGGTTGAGTTCACATTATACGGATTGATTTGTAAAAACTTTAATGAAAAAAAAATTAACAACAATCATTTTGTGTGTGATCACAAACTTATAAAATATCTCACACTCACCTTTTTGAAGCTGGGTGGTTGTAAGAAACTCTATGTATGTACGATATCACTCAGTTGTTGACGAGAGTCAGTGATGATTCCCTTTCATTTAACCTTTACAATGAGAATATAACATACATGGCCACTCCCTAAAGAAAGGTACATGAGTCACGCGACAAACTTTCAGAAATATGATCTAAAGGGACAAGGTGTGGTACATTTGCATCTGTATTTGCATCTTTATGGCCAGAAGAAGGACCTTGGATAGGCTCAGGTCTTCTTCTTCTAAATGGGTCTGGTTATTCCAGTAATGAGGACAGAGAGAGACTGAGTTGGATTCAAAGAACAATACGGGCTACATTAACATGAATATAACCTTCTTCTAAAACTCCTTCACCCATCACACTGTTTGAATAGTGTGTGTGTGCGTTTATGAGTTAGTGAGACACAATATTATCACTCTAAAGAATGTTCAGTATGTCTTATTACCGTAATAAAGATTTATGTTGGCTTGAGAAAGTTACTATGTAGACTTATAATTTTAGGTAAAGAGCTGTAACTCTTCTGGGAAGGTTTAGGAGTATGTTTATGGGGATTTTTGACCATTTTTCAAAATGTCCGGGTGCGTGTGCGTGGCTTACCTGGGGGAACAAATGGCACCAGGTGCACTATGGGAAGAAGGCGTGGCGGCGGAGGCAGTGATGCTTTGGGTAATGTTCTGCTGGGAAACCTTGGGTCCTCCATCATGTGGATGTGACTTTGACCCGTCTCACCTACCTAAGCATTGTTGAGCCCATGTTCAGCCTCTCATGTAAGCGGTTTTCCCTGGTGGCTGTGGCTCTTTCAGCAGATAATATTATTCACTTCACCTGTCAGTGGTCATAATGTTATGCCTGATTGGTGTATATGGTGTCGTGCTTACTACTTAAAAAATAAAACCTAACAGCTGTTTTTGGACTTTTTGGAAGTTTTCAGTTTTGAAACGTACAGGATATTCTTATAGTATGACGGCCTCTTATATGTCAATTTATGACCCCTTTAAGGAAGAAAAAAATGAAGAAATTGTCAACTTGAAATGAAAAATGCATTGAATAACTAAAGTGTGAATTAATTCAGAGTTGCTAGAAACTTGGGTTTTCATTCTCTCTAAGTAATTTTTTCCTCTCTTTGTCACAGGTTCCCTGTCTGTCAAGTCAACTTTGTTTCAAAGCAGCTTCACAGAGTTAAACAAGAAAATAATGCAACAGGCAAATGCAGAATTTGATTTGGCTGTACAGCCGCTCCGGAGAAAACGGTGCTGTCATCGGCTCAGTTCAGTTCTCATACAGTGTCAATGCGAGTAGATCAGTAATTTAGTTGAATATTTAGTGTCCCCAACTGAGCTAGCAAAGCCAAAGAGTATGGAGTATGCTCATAGGCCTCTTATTGTGTTCTGTTTAATGCCTTAGTTTCCTTAGTTTTGTATATTCCGTGGTTTTATGTATATATTTTATATGCATCTCAAGCTCCAGTGGCTGTGGAGCTCGGTGGTCCCTGTGCTCTCTAGTCTGCTAGTCCTGGTGTCATCTATGCTGCCAGTGATGCTACCGCTGTCTTGTGTGTTTGGGCTGCACACTTGTCAGCATTTTCCTCCTCACCTCCACCTCCGTCCTCATGGGCCTGACCTCCATCCCTCCCTCTGTTCCACCTCCACTCCACCCTCCTCCTCCTGGACTTTAGTGTTTGTTTGTGGAGCATCTGGAATCCTTTAGGGGACTCTTATTCATCTTAGGACTCTTATTGTGTTGTTTTTATGCGTTAGTTTCCGTTGATGGTTTTGTAGTCCTATCGTTTCATTAGTTCTCTCGATTGTTAGCCATTTTTGCTTTGTTTCTTCTTTGTATGGATTACCCTATGGTGTTACTATAATAAAGACTGCTGCAGTTCCATAAGCCATTCTCTTCCCTTTATCAGCCGTGACTCTCTTTCTTTCTGCACCTTAAGTAAGTAAGAGTATGTAAGACACTTTATTGTCATCAGTAGTACATTAAGAGTGGCAGCTCTCAAAACAAAAGAAACATTTACTCATTAAATATAGACATACACATTCAATTACATAAGAGAAACATAATGCACATTGTATGAAAAGTGTTATGGTGCATGTGTTGGATGTCCTTCAACCTTTAGAAACACAAACAGTCCTCAATCCTTAATAGTTCTGAAGAATGATCGAGTTTCTGTGGAGAATGAAGAGGCTGTGGAGGAGTAGAAGGTCTGAGGGCTGCTTTAGCAAAGGAGGAGCTGTGCTTTAACTAATGTCCTAGAGTTAATGGGATTCACTCGTGTGAATGTGTGAGTGTGTGAGTTTATGTTAGATTTTGTTTTATTGTGTATTACAATAGTTCAATAAAGTCTTGTTTGTGTTTAAAGCTAACTGTCTTAAAATGCAAGTTGATAGAGTTGATAGTTCGATTGAGCGCTGGGCGATTATATTTGAGCTGTAAAACTGTTATCCTGTCAAAACTCCCTATAAATACAATTGTGTAATTATTAATTCCCTCTGAGCTAAATGTACCCGTTTTCCTTACAGTGGTGCCACTCTTCTCTCTATATGGCACACAGTCTTAAGACAAAAATATCCCAGACGGCATGGTAACATTGATAACAATATTGGGTTTTGATCCAAACCATCATTTTGGTTGAGATTGACATTTCAATGTTTAAAGAGTGTTTTGTATCAGTATTGCAATTGTGATGAAAGTCAACAGCACACATGGGTGGAGACAGTGATATTGAACTAACAGTGATTTGTAGTTGATGAGCACAAGATCATGCAGGTGTGTATCTCTGCAGAACACTAGTGGGTGTTTCCCAATCAGTGGGGCGTTTTCAAACCATAATGGGTATTTTCTATGGGATGATATTAGACTCAAAATTATTAATACATTCACAAACACTTATCCATGAACTTGATAAATGTTGCAGACATGTTTTACTATCCACAAACAAATGCCTTTTAACTTGTGTGTGCAAAATACAGAATTACATGAATGTGCAGCGATTTGTACAAATAGCACACAGTTGTGAATACAAAACTTCGATTGTGTATTAATGTAAGTCCGAATGTGTGCGTGTAACGAGTGAGATGTGCATTTGTGGGTCCGGTGACGCGTGTGCATTCATTGACTCGTTTGTGAGTCGATCCTGTTTGATTCATGTGGATTTTGAGACTTTCATTTTGCCGGTTTGGCCTTGCACGATCCACACACACACACACACACACACACACACACACACACACACACACACACACACACACACACACACACACACACACACACACACACACACACACACACACACACAGCTGTGTAAGAAAACCTGCTGCCACTAGATGGCAGTATTCTACCAAAACACACCCCGGCACATGAGCGTTATTCTGCCTATGAGACGCTTCATGTGTCCTCGTTATAAAGACGAGGAAAACGCTTAACAGGCTAATGTTAAAAAGGTATTATTGGCTACTTTGTATAGGCAAGCAGATTAAATCAGGTTATGAACACAACATTGTTCATCGCAACATTTTTCTCCCACAGAAAACCATTATAAAATGCTTAATATGCAATATAGCGCATGTTCAATAAAGTATTGTCTACTTTTACTTCTTTTGATATTGAAGCATTAATAGATTTTAGAAAATTAGAATAAATATACAGAATTTAAGAGTACTATAATCATAGTTTGAATATTCTGTGTTGAGCAACTTTTTTTAAGTGAATCATATTGTGATTAGTATATTAACATTCTTGAATGTGACTGTATGACAACTGAATTGACTTGTTAAGTAATATCATGCTTTCTTCTTCAGATCTCAGAGAACCCAAAGGATAAGAGGCAGTCGTCTGATGCAAGCCAGATCTT